>JAQIFP010000021.1:78513-89860 GCA_030141585.1 Ophryocystis elektroscirrha
ATATATAAAATGTTACGGAAATTAGTGGTATGTGCAAATATAAGGAGTATATATATATATATATATATATGATTTTGTACATTATATATACCATTATATATACTGATACATTACATAAAGCTATTGATTATATTAATTAAAGGGGTTCAATATGCTACGTAAATTGTGTATATATCGATGTAACTTGAATACACAAGTTAATTTATATATTTCTTGAAAAAAATTTATCAATGATAATAATAAAAGATACAGCGCATGTAATTTGATTTGTCAGGTGGGTGGAACCGCACAGTGAAAAGAAAAAAAGCAGATGGTTTTCTGTTTCTAAGTACGGCGAAACAGCTGCTAGACGACTTGCAATTCAAGCTTGTTTACAGAATATGCGTCAATCTGATTCCCCAGGGTTACTTGATTTAAAAAATTTAGTTGCAAACTTTTCTTTCAATGCTTTTCCTATGCACTTGAACCCAGCTAATAATATTTCTCAGCCGCCTCCTAACCAGCAACAAACACCCCAACAAGGCCAACTTCAACCACCCCCTTCTCCTAATAACTATTTCAATTCTTCCGCCGCGCTTCCTAATTCTTCTTTCATCTTACCGCAAGAACCTCCTATGACGACTGGACCTAGTACCGACGAATCAAGTGCACCTATTGATGCCTCCTCTGGCTTCAATAATACGAGTGATCCGTCTAATATAGAAAAACATGCTGTCCCATATAACCCCCTTTTCCCTATAGCGAATTATATGGCAGCTCTTAGTATGTTACCACAAGTTATTATTCCACCTGATGAAGTAATATATCAAGGCGTTCCTCAACAGCAAGCGGTTTCTTCTACCATCTTAGAACACCCCAAATCCGCCTCCGACTCCATTTACACTTACAATAACGAATTTACAACTTTCAACCCAGAAATCGCCGATGAACTGAAGGTTGTCGACCATACAAATAGCACTACCACAAATAATGGACTCGAAAACACTTCAACTGATAGTTCCAGTAATATTTACGAGTCAGATCACAACTCCGCAGAAAATAATTCAGATTCTGAAGATATCAACTCATTCAAAAAAAGAAAAATTGTAGAACCCCTTCCAACTAATCTTGAAAATTATGTCAATTATGACGCCGGACTTGTACCACAATATTTCCCTTACCAAAATTCTCTTATACCAACTCCTCCACATCCTAATTTTCTGCCTCAATTCAATTCGTACCAACTTGACTTTGCCTCTAATAACTTCTTTTTCTCCCCCTTCTGTCAACAAAACCAGCTAGCAAATCTCAACTTTCCAGGTAAACTCTCTCTCCATATATATACATATACACAGTTTAATATATAATATATTATATATATGTATATAATATAAATAATAATATATACTATATATAATATATCGTATATATGTATATAATATATATTAATATATATAATATATTATATATATGTATATAATATATATAATAATATATACTATATATAATATATCGTATATATGTATATAATATATATTAATATATATAATATATTATATATATGTATATAATATATATAATAATATATACTATATATAATATATCGTACATATGTATATAATATATATTAATATATATAATATATTATATATATGTATATAATATATATAATAATATATACTATATATAATAAATCGTATATATGTATATAATATATATTAATATATAATATATTGTATATATGTATATAATATATTATATATATTATTATAATTATCATTATTATTATAAAATATAAAAAATGTATGTATAAACTAAATAATTTTAATTATTTTTTTTGTGTAATTAGGAATGTCTTCAAACGCTCCAGTATCTGCTAAAATGACTTGTGAACGAGGTTTACATTACAGTAAAGCTTATCGTGGAAATCAAGAATGCTGGATTGCAGTATGGAACACAAAAGGAGGACGTATAATGCATGAAGCCTTTCAAGTAACTGTAATGGGTTTCGAGCAAGCAAAAATTAAAGCTCGAGAAGCTAGAGATTCTGCTCATTCTAATAATATATCTATAAACGAAAACTCTCGACCATCTTGGAAATCACACTCAAATACAGGAATTCCTCATGTATCCCTCGACAGTCAACAGCTACGTTTTCGAGCTCATAAATATGGCCGCAGATTGTGCCGCTCTTTTAGTTTTGGTAAAAGACGGGGAAGTTTTGCAACAAAAGAAACTGCTTTCGATGCAGCAGTTCTATGGTTAATTCAAACACCTACTGAAGAAGAAATTGCTTCTACATCTGGCAGCATATCAATCAAAAATAGCGAACCTCTCAATTAATATGTTTCTTTTTCTACGTTGTGTTTATAAAGCTCACGGCTTTACTTTAATAACAAAAATAAAAAAAAAAAAATTATTTTATATAAAACATATAAGACAATTCACGCATCAATAGCTTTAAATCATTTAATGGGTCTTTAATTTTATTATATCCAAAACGAAGAACCGGTTCAATAATTGATGCAACTTTTATAGCAGCTTTGCCGCAAGAATGGGCACAACAATTACTAGTCTCCTTTTGTACTATTTCTATTGAGGCCATAGATGGGTAATAATAATTATAGCTTGGTTGTGAGTACGGCACATAATAATGTGTTAAAGCGCCGTATCTATTGTCCACTGGAAATCCGCTCACATATGTACTCGGACTATATAAATACTTATGACAATAAGTGTTTTCCATCAGGTGTATAACTCTGCTTATGTATGCACATTCTCATACAATTAAAGCGTATAAATTAATATATATTCGGTTTTTTTTTTTTTTAGAAAAAAAAAAAAAGTCTTATTTTTTATCGCGACGAGATCTTTTAAAAAGGAGGGTATGACCTTTACTAGTAACAAGATTATTATTAAATATTAATTACGTATAAGTCAAATAGTGGACCCAGTCATTACTCATAGGAATCTTTAATTTTCCCACTATTTCTTCTAAAGATAGCAATTTTTCAGGACGCCCTGCCACTAAAGAATTAATTTCACGGAACATTTTTGCTGGCACGACAATGTGTCTATAAAAAATCTATAAGTCTTCATAATTTTATACTAGCATATATACATATGAACCTGTATGTAATTATACTTAAAAAATAAAATCATAATATCGCGAATAATAATAATAATATATATATATATATATATATATATATATATATATAGTTTTATTTAAATAATATTTAATGTTTTATTATACCCATCCATTTATTATTATTATTATGATAAAATGATATAGCTTTATTAATTAGACTTTATAATTATGATATACCTAAGTGATTACTATATGTATAAAAATGTCAATTTGGAAAAATACAAATACATATGCATATAGACTTATATGCAAGAAACATAGTTTGCACGTAAATACATATATTTATTATTAATTGTAATGGACCTATATACGTGTGTATCATCGGAGTACTGAGGGCTGTATATTACTTTTCCCCAAGGAGTCTATACAAGTTAAAAAGTGCCTTTTATTTTACTGGTTGAGGTATATAATCTTCAGACACATCAGCAACAGTCATGTACCGATTTCTCGGTATGTCGCTTACTCTCGACATATGTACGAAAAATTAATCTCAACAGTTTTTATTATTCAATAATCCTTAAAAACTGTCAAAATGTAAAAAACTCTATTGGCCGTCTCAAAATTTAAAAAAAAATAACTTGTTTTTTTTCCAGTATATAATTTTGATTTATTTATACAACAATGCATAATCTATATGATCTATTATAATATATGTATAAATTTTAAAAATGTAAAGGACTACTCTTCTAGATGTCAAATAATTGTGAAAATTTGGTTTTAGAGACATCTGAAGTTAGTAGTTTGGAACAAATTCCACCTAATCCAAAAAAAAAAAAATGTAAACCAGAGGAAGATTTAAGATCGATTTTATGTGACATATGTAACAAAGAAAACTCAAAATACTCTTTCAAATGCTGTTTATGGAAATTTTGTTCGTCTAAATGCTTTAGGGAGCACAGAGAAAGTGTAGTAGTAAACAGCAAGTGTTGCGGACCACCTAGATTAAGTGCCGAGGAGTTAGCTTTGAACGCGTCAGCTAAAACGGTCGGACGAGATCAGCATCAATTTAAAATCATGGAGCAGCAGTATTTAGAAGAATTAGGTTCTCTAACTGAAGAAGATAAGAAAAAAATCAGTAAGTAACCACTAAATACTTGGATCAAAGTTGTTAATAATTTCCCGCAAATCTAGCTTCCATAATTAAACATTCAATATACATATTTATAGTAATTATAATCATACATTTTTTTTAAAATAAGTAAATTTGTAGATATTTGTACATTATATAAATATATATATATATATTTAAATTATTATCATTTTTCTCATATATTACATAAACTTATGTCATATATAAAAATTTTTTAAATAAAATACACTACTGGTATTCTATATGTTCACGATAACATTATATTCTTATGAAAATGTGCTATAAAATAATATATATATATATATATATATATATATTGCATATACTATATTGTACATATAATGTCTCTTATATTACAGTATTTGATATATATACAATACAAATAATTTAATAATGAGGATAATTATTAATCTGTAATTAAATATGTAATTTATATTGTCTAGACTTATAGAATATTGCTCAAATGATTTATTCGTATTGTGGCTTATTTATCTTCTTTAGAAAATGACCCACGTGTACAGAAAGCTATTTCTTGTTTAGCTTACAGAAAATCCATTACTCAAATAGTAAATTCACCTAACTGCATTGATCAATTAGCAAGACACATGGTTAACCCAGAATTCGCTATGTTCATAAGTTATCTACAGGAAGTATTAGATGAAAACTTTATGCCTCTTGAGCCAACACCCCAACAAACCCTACTTGAAAGTATTCAAGAAAAACTTTTGATTTCTGATTAGACGTATTGTAATCTCTCAATTAGTCTAAAGTTGTTATAGTTTTATTCAAATTATATAATATGTAAATATTTTAATTAAATAATTAATTGTGAAACTTTGTATATTGATACAAACAAAATTATTTGTTCCTCTAAAATATGTGTAAAATAAATGAAAAGAATTAAAGACGTCTACCACGGAAACCACCTCTTCCTCCTCGTATAAATCTTTTTCTTCCCCTTAACATACCCATGCCCTTAGCATCTTTAGGAACGTTTTTGGGTGTATCATCAATTAATAAAGTATCTAGTGGTAAACTGTCTGGCAAAATGAAATAACGAATATTGTTTCCACGTAAAGTAAGATGATCCATAGAAACAGGATTTCGCCCTTTCATTGTCAACTTAACGGCCTTTAAATGTGTATTCATTGCTATATCAACACCTGTTACTGTACCTTGAATTACTGTTCCATTTTTTAACTCTATAATTACGGTTTCATTCGCCAGTTTCATCAAAAATCGAACTAACTTCATTTCTATGGCACGGTTCCTGTTGGCAGAAATCACGGCAACATGTAATCGACGTAGATATAGCCATATATAACACTATAGTATATTGCCATAAAACTTATTTAAAATTATTTCAAATCTATTTTTTACTGTATTTAATTTTTATTATGTAGAATTAGTTGGATATATGTCCTAATAAAAAAATTAATCCAGAATATATATATATATATATATATATATATATATATATAGTATGTAAATAATAAACTAATGTATAATAATTATGTCTATTATAATATGCCTTATACAATATGGAATATTGTATCAAATATAAATTCATAGCATAACCATATATATATAAATAAAAATTAATTAGATGTATAAAATAATAAAAATAACTGTGTTTTTAAAAATTATTGCCAACGACATTCCACTTTGTTAATTCGGATATATTTTTTTCATAAAGATTCAGTACTTGCTGCAAATGTCCATTAGATTTTATAACAAAAAGTGTAGGCGCCATATGTCGGGGAGTGAAACCTGTCGATAATTTATTGTATTACAAATAATACCGAATTTAAAGAAATCTTTTGGATGTGCTGTGCGAAAATGCATCTTTAGGGTTTCGATTAATGGATTATTTAATTTTATGTGTAGCCATGGCACTCTAGCTTGATATTTAGCTACAACTTCTTCATCTTTCGAAAGAGGAACATCAATTATTTCAATTTTTTGACGGTTTGCTAACAATAAAATAACAGTTTATTGACTCTCACATGTCTCGTTATACACTTTGTACATTTGTACAATTGCTGGAATTACGTTTTTTGTTTTCGGCTCTTCGTAATTTGAAAAAAATAATGCTACTGATTTTCCTAATCACTTTTTTTTTTTCTTTTTTTATTACCAAATAAATCTTTCCATTCTATGACTTCTCCCTTAGTGTTAAAAACTGATTCTGCCTCAAATAATGGCTCCAATTTATATAATGGGTACGGAGCAGAAGGGTCATATATGTCCGCTAAAAAATTAGAATAAAACTAATCTTACGATAAAAAGAAGTTGATTTTTTCTCTGAATTCTCTGAAAAATTGTGTTACTAAACCTTTATTTTAGTACCTTGGGAATATACACTTGACATTTTTTTTTATAAAATAATTAATTTGATAAATGACGTGTAAAAATATATTAAATTTCCGAAGAAATTTACATATCTTACTTAAAGAAAAAAAAAAAAAAGTTTTTTTTTCAAATGAAGAAAAAAGTTTTTTTAAATAATTGATATATATCTTATTTATTTTCTTCAAATTTAGGGTATTCTTCCTTCAATGCTTTCCATGATTTATAATTATGAACGAGTGATTTCAAAATCATTGCACCTTCTTCAATCTAAATAATAAGTTTGCGTTGTAAATACGTAGTTTATAGGAAGTTATTCATAGTTTTTTTTTTTTTTTTTTTTTTTTTACACAAGTATATTTTATTTAAACATTAACTTTTGATTAAATAAATTTAATGCAATATTCATTTACTTGTATTAAATAATTGAAGTTTTAGGTTTTACTAGAAAGATATCTATCACTACTAATAAACGTTTTTTTATTAAAACAGTTTTTGTTTTTTTTTTTTACTACAATTAATGTAGCAATAAAAAATGTAAATTATTAAGTTGCTTACAGGTATTCGGATTTGCTCAGTTGTGTCTCTTTCTCTTAACGTTACCGTATTGTCATCTAAAGTTTGAAAGTCTACTGTAAATGCAAAAGGAATTCCTAGCTCATCAGCTCTAGCGTAACGCCTTAATTCACATAATTTTTTTTTATATTTTACTTTCCAATACTGGCGGAAGAACTATCATATTGATATGTGAGTTCGAGTAATGTCACGGTTTCAATTAAAATCTGTAATTTGTCCTCGAACTGTTTATGTGAATATATAGGTAATATAGCGCATTTTATAGGAGCGATTCGAGCAGGAAAAGCTAAGTAAATTTTTTCAAAATCCTAAAATAATTTGATAATTTTTTGTTTCTCAAACATTATACTCTAAATTTAAACACTTATATGTATTTATATAAATAACCAACTGTATAATACATTAAGTTTAGGCTTAGATTTACTCAATATATTTTAATGAGTATATAAAACATATAAATTATGTTTGAACGTATAATGTATATACATATAAATACATATATGAAGACATATACATATAAAGATACAAATATTTAAGGACATATATAAAATATATATATATATATATATATATATATATATATATATATATATATATATATATATTTTACTTAAATATTTATTTATATATATATATATATTAATACATTTTTCTCTACAATACATAAACTACATGATTTATATTACTAACAATTTTAGACGTATATATATATATTTTAGAGTTATTTATATTTCACATTCCTACATTGGGATCTCTTTGAGTGTAAGCGTGTTCCACTATGCAATAAATAAGGCGACCTAAACCAAAAGAAGGTTCAATAACTTCAGGAACAAATTTTATTTCGTGAACTGTTTTTTCGACGTATTTAAAATCAAGCATCTCTTTTGTCAAATTAAAAGTTTCTTCATCAATCGTGATTGAACATCCAAATTCATTTAACTAAAGGGTTTTTTTTTTTTTTTTTTTTACATCTTTCAGAATTTCACATTTTCTAGAATCAGAGCAATTTTCTATGTAAGAAATGATTTTTTCTGAATTCTTGCGAAATTTCATTCCTAAGAGCTTTTTGTTAAACTCTGCTACTAACTCTTTGGTTTTCAAAGGTTCGTCCAAACGTCTAGTTGCCTGTAAAACAGTAGAAGAATATTTATTGTGAGCGTCTAGATCGTAAGTTCCTCTATCAGCGAATCCCGCACACTCTATCCAGCCGTATAAAGTCAAAATTTCGGCGTCCTGAATATTTTACTCTAAATTATGTAACATATAGACAAAATAGTGCGTAAATACACAGTAAATTCATGTTACAGATAAAATAGCTACATTAATTACAAATATATATAATATCTGTAAAGTGTATGAATATATGCATATATCACTCAAACTATTTCTTTCTAGTTCATTGAATAAATAAATTTTGATATCTGTGGACACATATATATCTATATATGTATATATATATACACATATACACGGATATATATAAAAAGATTTATGTACAATTGTGCATATATATATATATATATATATGTATATAGGTATATACATGTATATACATAGGTATATATAACTATGTGCATGTATATATAGATATAAATATATTTATATGTCTATGTATGTATAAATATATATATGTCAGCGTAAAATTATATTCGTTTTTAGTATATATGCAGTATACGTTATCAAAAGAACAATATTTAGAAAAGTTATACATAGAATATGAATTTATAACTTATATAATTATAATCTATTATGCATATAAACTATAACATTTATAAATATATTATTATACTATATATAAATTATTATAATATTATTTCAATATAATTAATGATAATAATATTATATTTTGAGTACTTAATTTAAATAAATTCTTATTTATATGTTATCGTATTTAATAATAAAATATAATTTCTGTAATTCAATGTAAATATATAATTAAATATATTGTCTACCCAGCAGTCATTTGCATAGTGCGCCATTTCTGTGCTCAAGTGTTGACGAAACCGTATTTTCTCAGGTGAAATGGCAACCATAATAAAAAACTGGTAAGTCAGAGCCATAAAATATGCTAGACACTCGTTCGCTATAATTTTCTGCTTGACAGCATCTTCGAGTGTCGGGGAGATAAATTCAAGCTTATTGTTCATTTGAAAATCTCTTGGCCATAGAGGAATTGACATATTTTTAATGTGATTAAATTTTGGATGTTTCTTGCCCAGTTCTGGGTCTACAAAATACTCAATTTCTGCCATCTGGAATTCTCGAACTCGCAATAAACCGTTTCGAGGAGCTATCTCATTTCGAAATCCTAAGCCTATCTGTGCTATACCGAATGGTATGATTTTGTTATTTTCATAATAGCGGCTAAAATTCACAAATATTCCTTGAGCGGTCTCTGGACGCAAAAAAGCCGTCGAGTCAGTTTCAGGGCTCGATGTCCCAATATGGGTTTTGAACATTAAATTATACTCGAACGGGAATGTAAAGTTGCCATTATCTGGAGACTTTATGTTGTATTCTTGAAACACTTGCGCGATTTCTTCTTTAGATAAACTTCCGGCGCTGATTTTAAGTTTATTTAAGGTTTTTACATTTTCAGGATTTATATTTTTTTGAGTAAGTAAATTTTCTTCAATATATTGTTCTAAATATTTATCTGCACGATAACACTTTTCTGTAGCTTCACATTTCACCATTAAATCGCAAAACCGTGAAACATGTCCAGAGGCCAAAAGAGCTTTATATGGAGTCAAACAAGTGCCTGAATACTCGTAAATATCGGCATTAGGCAAAATAAAACATACACGCCAAACTCTTTCAACTTCATTCTTTAACTTAGTTCCCACAGTTCCGTAATCATACAACCCTGCTGGGGCATTATATATCTCAAATGATGGAAAACATATTGAGCATTTTTTCATTAGCTGGGTAATAACTTTTATTTTAATACTTTTCGAATCTGTAGTAGTGGTCATTTTTTTTTTGTTTTACTGCTACTTCAAGCCTTTCTTTTCCTGTATTTCCAGGGCGTAACCCTAATTGTATAGTTTATAACTAAATGAAATTATTTGACATAATTCTAATTAAATAATTTTGTAGTATAACAGTCAATAATTCGCTATAATTAGGTGGCTTATAACATGAAGTATAAGCATACTCCACCATTATACCTATATATATGAATTGAAAATATATTTATCTCAATCACATAAATTTTTTTTTTCAATTCTTAATAGATTATGATTGAAAGTTACTCGAACTCCCTCCTCCCATACATTACACTAAAAATAAATTACAATATAATCATTATTTGGTTTTTTTAACATTTAATATGCATATCAAATGTGAATAATAATAAAATTTTATTGAAAAACATGTTTCAAAATTTTTTTAATAAATTTCTTAACACGTTAAAAATAAGAATTTCATTTACTATAAAAAATCACGTAACAAAGAATTAATCATCTTGATAAATAGTAAGATGATAATAAAAAGTAATGTATGAATATAATAATAATAATTTTAACTTTTTATTGTTTGCAGAATAAGCGATTATTGCTTATTAAATGCAGCTACAGATTTCTAAACAAGATGATATTTTTAAAAGATTAACTCAAGCTTATACTGCCAACACAAAGAGGTATGTTTATTTAGATCTATACAAAAATTCTATTTATAGAGTTCCACTTAATATAATTGTATTTGAAAAATAAAATTACTGTGTATGTGATAGAAAAATTTTTAATTGTAAAACTGTTAGGAATAATAATATTGATATTCTAATAAATTGAATTTTGTTAACTCTTATTTAATAGCGCATAAAGTTGAAAAACATATACATATACAAATATAGACATATATACATGTATATATATATATCATATTTATTTAATATGCACATTTAGACACATAAGTACATATGTAGCATTTGTCTGTAATAAATTTTAATTGTTAGGATATAAATATGATATATATATATATATATATATATTATATTTATATCATATTTATTTAATATGCACATTTAGACACATAAGTACATATGTAGCATTTGTCTGTAATAAATTTTAATTGTTAGGATATAAATATATATATATATATATATATATATATATATTATATTTATATCATATTTATTTAATATGCACATTTAGACACATAAGTACATATGTAGCATTTGTCTGTAATAAATTTTAATTGTT
>JAQIFP010000022.1:0-13227 GCA_030141585.1 Ophryocystis elektroscirrha
TATATATATATATATATATATATATATTTTTTTATATATATTTTTATATATATATTTTTTTATTTTTATTATTTTATTATATATATATTTTATATATATATATTTATATTTTATATATTTATATAATATAATATATATATTAATATATATAATAATATTATTTTTGATATATAAATGTATGAGAATAAATATGATGTGGTGTACGTATGTAAATGATGTCATGGATCAATAATTCTGTGTAACTATATTTGTTGGATGTTTTGTGTAAAATACCTTTTATAATAATTCAACCTAAAGCTTAAAGAGTTCATTCAGTTAATAGCGATTATTAAAAAGAAAAAAATTTATTCTTCTGTGGCTTGCATACGTTCTTCAAGCATTTTAAGTTTGCGCATAACGCGTTCTTTCTTTTGATAAACAGTTAATTTCTTGGGCCTTAATATTTTTCGTGATCCAACTATGATATAGTTTCCTTCACGTTTGGCTTTAATATTTCTTGGTTCTCTTTCTAACTGCTCTGGGTCAGCACGGATGGCTTTATGTGCATTTAAGAACATGTCTTCAATTTTATCTGCGGTGATTCCAGCCTCTATGTAAAGACGGAAATGAGCTTTAAATTCCTCTGGAGACTCTTCTTCGAGCAAACGCATATAATTCGCAACATGTTTTCCAAGAATACGGTCACGATGTACAGAGGCGTCATAAGTGTCGTCATCCTTGTTATAACCAGGAAATCTTTTATGATTATGAGGAATATGTAAACCTCCATCTACGGCACCTTTCATAGCTCCAAATACTCTACATCCAGTAGTTGTTCGAACTAAACCAACATCCAAAAGAACCTTAAATGGTCTCCTTTCTTCATTAGCTTCCTCCGCTACATTGTAATCTTCTCCTGTGGTTTCTTGACATCCTTCGTACATATCGTCCATATTGAGTGTTTTTAATAAACGACGTGCACATAATAAACCAGTGCAATAAGCTGCTGAGTAATTTGTGTATCCCGTTGGAATTCCATAGCGTTTTAGCTCTGATGAATCCGCTGCACATATAACACGATCTCCTTCAAAAGTTGCATATATAATTTGGCAAATTATACGAGTGTTCGTCTAAAAAAAAAAAATATATTGTTTATTTATATATAAAAAAGTATATATAGATAAATATTACATATTAAACAAACTCAATTATTGATATTCCCCTGTCTATTATATATATCTATATTATACTACCTATAACATATATATATATATATATATATGTATATAATTCACTATATATTTATAACAACCATAATAATAATAATTATATTAATAATTATATTTATAATAATAATGATAATTTAAAAACGCACATATAAAATTATGTGTATATATGAATTATAATATTTAGAGGATAGATAGTCAAGCAGAATGTGTAAATATATAAGCATAATGTAAGTATATATAGAATAAATATCTTACAATTCGAACGACAAAACGATACTTGGGGGAGTTGTATTTATTTTTATCCTGAGTGACTAATTTTCTCCGTGCATAATAATCAGTCTTTCCTTCACGACGTCTTCGAAATTTGACTTGAAACCTTTTAAAATATGCTCGATTCTTTACAACTTTTACGAATGGCATCAGTTGTGTTGGGTCACTTTTTTTTACAGGATAAAAGGAACGTAAATTTCAGGTATTGCTGTCTGTTGCTTGGGAAAATTTTGCTTCCTCATAACAAATTAATTTAAATACGATATTCCTGAAATGGTAACTTTTCTTTTCATTAATTAACTCCTGTAATTGTATTCTGCCAGTGTATATTGTTGTTAGTACATATTATGTTTTATACATTTAGCAGTTAGTTTTTCTCTATAAGTATATAGTAAAAAAAAAAAAAAAGCAATTGGTTTATTTTTTTATTTCATAAAAAAAAAAGCATAAAGATATATATATGTTATAATGTGAAACGCTGTGTATATATGCATACATAATAATATTTATATATTATATATATATATATAATAATAATAATTATTATAATAATTATAAATAATAACATATATATATAATAAGGTACAATCAAAGCCAAAGTCAAGCAAAAAAATAGAGCCTTCTCCATTAGCAACACCAGTAGCTCAAAAAGAAAAAGGTCATCCTTTGTTCGAAAAGACTCCTCGAAATTTTTCAATTGGAGGACATATTAGACCAAAAACAGATCTAGGAAGATATGTTAAATGGCCTCAATATATCACTTTACAACGACAACGTCGTGTTTTATTAAAAAGACTTAAAGTACCACCTGCCATTAACCAATTCAATTATGCTATTGATAGAAATCAAGTAAAAAAAAAAAAAAAAAAAAAATTGTTTTAGTCTACACAATTATTTCGTCTATTATCTAAATACCGCCCCGAAACCCGTTTGGAAAAAAAACAAAGATTACTAAAAATTGCACAAACTATGAAGGAAACCGGAGAAGATTTACAGAAAACAATGAAAAGACCATATATGATAAAATACGGGTTAAATCACGTAACAGACCTGATTGAATTAAAAAAAGCTAAACTCGTTGTTATCGCTCACGACGTTGAACCTATTGAATTAGTTTGTTGGCTTCCTGCTTTATGCAGAAAGAAGGGGGTGCCCTATTGCATTGTTAAGTCGAAATCACGTTTGGGACAACTCGTGCACAAAAAAACTGCTGCTTGCATTGCTGTGGATAATGTAAGCCCTGAAGATCAAAATCAACTTGCTACATTAATACGCTTATTCAATTCTGAATTCTCCGAAAATACTGAAATGAGGAGAAGATGGGGAGGAGGAGCACTTGGCATCAAATCGACTCATGTTCGAGAGAAACAACAAAAATTATTAGCACGTGAACAATTAAAAAAAACTGGAGGCAAGTAGATTTTACGATTTTTCTAATATTTTCCAATTAATTCGAATCTATAGACTTGCATATACTACGAAGTAATTTGTGGTAAGAAACAGATCCATGAATTTCTTCTTCATTTAATAAACTCTCTATCTAAGACAAGCACATATATATATATATATATAAAATATATTTACCTGTGGGGTTATCTTTATACCTAAATTGTCCAAATAGTACATTAATAAAGTAGGATGTGTTTTTCCTTCTTTTAGATCCAAAGTTACAGTTTTTATCTAATTCAATATTAATAATATAAAATTACAATCTCTTGAATTGTCGGATTCTTTGAAATAGTATCTTTGGATATTTTATCTCTTTTTTTTTCTCCTATGTCTTGCCATGTTATAGGGTTTTTTATTTTTTTTCCTTCATCATTGTGACAGAAATTTTCTTCCTTTAAAAAGTAAAAAAAAAAAAAAAGGATTACTTTTTTCATAAGTGTGGCCAAATAGGGAGTTAATGGACGGTTCCTTCTATAAAATGCAATATTGTTTATTTGTAAAGTTTGTAGAAATTTCGCAAATGAAAGATCCCTTGTAGCTGAATGATTTGCTATTAAATTTAGCCACTCTTTTGGAACGGGCATTCCTAGCATCTGTAATTTTGTAATAGAAGTATTATTCAAGAAATATTATCTAATTATACAAATTATTATTCATTGCTATATATTGATGGTAATATATACAAACATATTTAGAGTACTAATTTTATTAATAAACGTAATTTACAAATGAAGTTACTTGGATATGGTAAATTAAAGCATCATCATTTATTAAACTCCGATCCCACATCGAATATAATTGGCGGATCATGTATGATTTTTCGGATGTCAATTCAGGGACCTTATCAGTATAGAAAATCTATTATGCTCACATTAAAGGCATTTTGCTTAAGTAGAATTTGATTTGTGGGAAGCTCTTTATTTCTAACCAAATAAACCAATAATAAAAAATATTCGGAATTTATAAATTTACATATACACAAAGTGATACATCTCTGCTATTTATAAAAAATACTTTTTCTAAAATGCTTATTATATGCATTTTACTACTTGTCTATACTGACCATAAAGATAAGGTGAAATGTAATACTGTATTGGTTATACAATGGATGATGTATTTATATTATGGATTACCCAATATTTTTGTACTTCTGTGTATTTATATATTTTTATATATACATAAATATATATATACATATATATACATATATATACATATATATACATATATATACATATATATACATATATATACATATATATACATATATATACATATATATACATATAAATACATATATATACATATATACACATGTATATACTTATATATACATATATATACACATATATATACACATATATATATATATATATGTATACATAGATATACATATATATACATAGATATACATATATATATATATATATATATATATATATTTCAACGTTGTGCACAATGTTCAGATATTATTTGAATACAGCATTAAAAGAGATATATATATAGTATACATCATCTATTACAAAAAGTATATTATATGCATATATGAATATGAACAATTTTAAATAAGTATGGGTTTAATATGTCTATGTTGATTTAATTAATTACATAACCAATAATTCCTAGATATATAGTAATCTATATACTAGAAATTTTAAGATGTTTTTTTACCTAATGTTTGCAATAGAATTTTCTATATATTCTTTAACAGTTTCTGATTCTTGAGAAAGGTTATAAGTTTTGTTTTTTGTTGCAGGCTTATATATATCTGCTTCATATATCTCTTTGGGACAAAAATGATCCTTCAGATTATCTTTATAGTGTAGGTTCCTAATTTAATTGATAGTAATAAAAATATGATTAAATAATTAGTGTAATTTGTTGCATAATATATCATTAATTACAACTTTTTTTTTTTTTTCTAAAAAAAAGTTGTTTTATGGCAGTATGAATATATATTATGCGAAAATTGAATAACTAAAAGTGTACCTTTCAGGGAAAGTATGAAGCAAAAGTGGCTTATATATGACTAAGTTGTCTTTTGTAAATATGCAGAAGTCTAATACATCACTTATTTCTTTCATAGGGGGAGTAGCACCGAAGTGCCTTAAAACTTTATTTAAATAAGAAATCTTTGTGATTCCGTTTTTTATTTTATCTAATGACTGAAGTCCTCTACAAACATTTTCTAATAAAAACTTAGAGTTTTTCTTTAAATTTTCTAATAATTCTTCACGAGTACATGGTTTGAAATATTTGAGTTTTGCTTCAGCTTCCATGTAAAAGGGATCAAGTTCGTCATTTATTTGTGGATACTGTACAATTCTCCTGTCTTCTGCAGACTCCTTCTTGTAAAACATAGAAGTATCATCTTGCGGTAATAAATAAGACGTATTATTATTCATTTCAGACACCACAATATTTGTGTACGAAATTATGCATAAACATATTAAAGTTCAAAAATGC
This sequence comes from Ophryocystis elektroscirrha, assembly GCA_030141585.1. NCBI lineage: Eukaryota > Apicomplexa > Conoidasida > Neogregarinorida > Ophryocystidae > Ophryocystis > Ophryocystis elektroscirrha. The sequence goes on from JAQIFP010000022.1 coordinate 5,394, forward strand.
GCTCCCAGAATATCCCCGCATACAAATGATTGGCTTTACAATGGAGAAACCAAGAAGGAAAATCTTACCATAGGAAAAAAAATATTAGAAAGAAACGTATGGCGAAGTAAAGTGTGTGATAAGATCTTTTTGCTTTATATTCAAATTAGATCTCCAATCTACGTATTTACTGGTTAAGTTTAGAAACAGACTCTTCGGATATTAACACAAAATGTAATTTTATAAATTACGTTTATATGAGCGTATAAATATAAAATAATTATTTTTTTAGTTTCTGCATACAAAAATTCTCACTCTTTCTAAAAATATTAATTAGATTTATGCAAGGTAGTATATATAACACGTTTCTGCATTTATATTTATAGCTTATAAACCAAGAATTAGTCTCATAATCAAAGTTACGCATTGTATGGATTATTAAATAATATTATCAAATATTTTATAACATTATTATTATTATTATTATTATTATTATTATTATTATTATTATTATTTATTTATTATAATTATATATACGGGAGTTACATTATTTAAACTATATTTAAAAAATGTACGATAATTAGTTATTTTATATAAATTATAATTTTATGTTTATATATAATATTCTGAAATACAGCGAATAAGGATGCTTATACGGTTGAAAATTTTCATGAAAAAAAGACCCCAGCTAACATTGTATCAGATGATTCTTATAGTATACCAGACGAAGACTTAGACTTAATTTGTAGCTCGATTGAAAAATACTCCTGTAAAGATAATTTGATGTTAACAATGGTTTTTAGATTGTGACAAAGCAGTTATTTCCTTAATATCTGAAAATCTCACTTTATTGAGCAATTCTTTGAATTCCTTAGCTAACACTTTACAGTCAAAGCATAAGCACATAGCATCAAAAGAGAGGAAGAAATCGCCTAAAACAAAGAAAAAGGTTCCTCCTTTACCTAAATCGACATCAAAAGAAAGAGACAAAAGTATTATTGTTAATAAAGTAGAAAGAGTGATTCCAAATAAATACGAGTTAAAGAAAAAATCAATATCAGAAACTGCCTCAAAACTGAATACGCAGAATCCAAAGAAGGAACTACTTATCACTGATAACTCAAAAGATTTATACAGAAAATGTGTAAAATTAGCAAGCACTCCTTTCCTGTCTAGTTATATGTTGAAACATAGAGAATTATACAACAAATCTATACCGACTTTATCACAGTATAAACAAAAATCAAAAACTGCTAATATTAACCCTATAAATTTGCTGCATCCCATACAAGCGAAACATGTTACACAATTTAGAGATTATTTTGATTGAATCGAGTTTATTAACCATTGAAACCCCTCTTTTAACCCTTCTCCCGTTCGACCACTACACTGCTGTATGTAAATGGGGACGGATTTTATCCGATCCAGTTCAAAATACTACGTAAAAATATATATATTAAACAAATATGACTATATTAAAGGCATAAAAAAAAATTGATATATCCATTATATATATATATATATATATATATATATATATTATTTATGCATTTATTATAAATAAATTATTATTAATTTTATTATTATTATTATTATTATAGTAATTTATATATTCAATTACAAACATTTAATATTTATATATACACAGTCTATGTATTGATTTATTTATTGGCCTATTTATTAACCTATGTACTATTATATCAATAATAATATTACTTGTTGAATGTCAGAAAGCGGTATTTTGGTGTCTATATCGCATTTGTTTGCAAAAATAAGTAAACATGTATCTGCTAGACGCTAATTGAAGCATAGATAAAATTAAAATAAAAACCTCTTCATTAAGTAGTTTATATAATTCGCTTTTACATGTTTCAAGCCTAAGTATATCTGAAGAATCTATGACCCATATTAAACCATCTGTTTTTCCAAAATAATTTTTCCAATAAGGACGAATAGATTTTTGTCCTCCTATGTCCCAAAGATTTATTTTAAATCTATAATGTACATTACATTTGTGTTGTATTAGCTTATTATATTGAAAAGATTTAATAGTAAAACCTAAAGTAGGAGATATATCATCTATTGATTCATTATTGATTTTCTGAGTAATAGTAGTTTTTCCAGCATTATCCAAACCTCTATTAATTAGAATATTATATTTAAACGTACAATATAAGTATTCGTAAGTTATTTTCCTGTTCTTTTATTTTTTTTAATATTTTCAAGAAGCCCATAAGTAGCTTGCTCCTTTTAAAAAAAAAAAATTATAATTAGAATACGTAGCAATTAATTATAACTGGTATTGCATATTAAAAACCTTCTTTGTATAAGGCATTTTCACGAAAAATCAATGAGGTAATTCCATGTTTTGTGAAGGAACATCTGTTATAGACGCATCATTCATGAAATGTAGATTTTCGGAGATATTATTGATTTGTGAATTATTTATTGTTAAGCTATGTTGCGAGTTTATATTATATTGCTGTTGTTGTTGTTGCTGTGCTAAATTTGCTTGAACGGCTTCATCGGCAGGAAGATTAAGATTCGATTGCGATTCTAACATGAATTCTTGCGATGACTCTGCTCCAGCTATATTTGTTGTTTCATGACGGTAACGATTATTAGATTGTCTAAAGACGGAATATATATCGGAAGTGTTATTTCTTATGCAAGTTGGAAAACGTATTCGCCACTTTCGTTTTAAAGAAACTGTTATAACTGTTCTCCCCACTTGCACTGATATGGGCAAATGATTTAAATCAAGTTTTAATGGTTGCTTTAGCTTTACTAATGTACCGAATTTGGAACGATTATCTTCTAAAACAAAACATCCATGTTGATATTTTTTTTCTTCGGATGTTCCAAAACCTTCACTTCCTATCAAAGAATGTGTTTGTCGAGATAAATTCGCGGCAGTCTCAAATCTCAATATTGAATGCAATCTACTAACACTAATATCAGCTAGTCGGATGTCAGATTCATGTCCACGACCCAATCTGGCTATTTTATTGTTTGTCAGACTGACTATGTAATATCCTTTATTTTGTTGACTTTTCAATTCTGATCAATACAAATTTAGCTAAATATTTCTCTATATTTTGGCAATATATATATATATAATTACTTATTTATATATCTATATAAATAAGTAAGCTAAATAATGGAGTAATTATTATTTTATATTTCAATAAAAAATAATATTTATTACATATTATTAATCAATATAATTATTCAATATAATTAATCAATATTAATATCGACTTAAATGTCAAATAAGCTAGTTTATATAATAAAAAGAATAAATAATTTTTAGCAAATGTTAGTATTTATAGTAATTTTAACCATTTAATTTAATAAATACATTATAAATAAATTATATACATCACATAAAATATATTATACTTTGAGTTATTTGATATATTTCTTTTTACCAAGAATTGTATAAGGTACTAATGGCTTAGGTATTTCAAATAATTGAATGAGTGTATATTGTATTTTCATAGATTCAGAACTTTTAATAACTGGGGCGTCAATCATAGTAGGATACGTTAATTTACAGAGTTCACAGCTTAGAAATTTCCAAAAAAAAGCTACACTATCCTGAGATAAAGATAAGAAAATCATTAAATTACACTTTTTATATTTAATCGGCCTGCAATCCATGTTCTAAGACATTGTAAATGAACCCATTTCATTGACCCATTACATTCACAAGGTGCTACTAAAGGATTATACTCCATTGTATTATGGTCAATATCTTCCGACTCACATAAGCATATACGACAAATTCTTGTTCCCGAAGGAATTTCTAAACTTGAAGATACATTATCAATAATAGGCTTTGTATTATCTGTACATGAAGATTTTTCATCATTTCGACCATTGTCCAATTCTGAGCCGGATATATTTGAAGCTTCTAAATTGTCTCCTGGTTCAGGAGCGACTGTTTCACATTCATCATCATCCGAAGAATAATTAAATTGTTTCTAAATTAAAATTAAATAATCTAAACATATAAAATATATATATATATATGTAATTAACACTTTTGTTTAAATAATTAATCTTATTTTTGCAAATTTACAAGTTTATCTGAGTAAAAAGCTTACATGAGTAGCTTCTTGCTGATTTGTGACAATTTCTTTTATTTTCAATTTGAATCGACCAAATTTGAGCACATCTCCTGCGCCAACAACTACAGGCCGACATTTAAAATTTCGGACTACCAACCATAAAGGTTCAGGTTTTGCAACATTTGAAGGAGTTGTGAGGTAGTAATAGCCTAAAAGCAATTGTCATTATATGAAACTTAAAATGTGAGTAGTTAAAAGCGTTTTTATGCCGTTAATAATCTTATTTTTATTAATTTTAATATATATACGAATTATATTATTTTGTGACTACATCAAAGAATATGCGAATAAGTCGCTAATCTTACTCAACATATATATATTTAATATATAATATATTAAATAAATATAGCTTCGACAGATTACATGGTTTATAAATTAGCGAATACAAATTAATAGCAAAGATTATTGATGTTTATATTTTATTCAAATAATTCCTATGATAATAGGACTTCATAATTATTAGCATCATATTTTTTTCATAATAATCTTTTTTACTTGTATACTAATTCACAACTTTACAAGTAATATTTGTTCTCTAAAAGTTAGTACTATTACCATCTCCCCAAACTATTTGTGCTATCGGCTGAGTAGATACATCAGATTCACAAGTTGCAACTGCTTCTTCAGTAGGGGAAAAAGTAATTTCCGTTCCATTTCGATTAATTTGGTATGAAGCATCTAAGAGTCTATTATCAAAAAGTGAACTTACACTTGCAAGTACATTTGAATTCATGAGACACTGTTGTTCTATTTTCATAATCAAATAAGCCATGAGAATCTGCAAGCCAAGTTTGCGTACATATTTGCATAACAAGGCCCGATTTTTTATTAAAATTTTTGTACTCAGAGTTTTCAACTAATATTTTTGGACCCATCCATTCCTTTGAATAATTATGAATACTTGGCTGCTGTTCTAAGCACTCTGCTGATAGCATAGGTGATTTTGAAGGAGATGCCATTTCTGGATATATTTTCTTATTTAATTCATTATTATTTGAGTTCACTTTTTGTATGTTGGTTGCGGCTATCGGCATTTTGTACTTAGTGAATGATAAACAATAAAATTTGATTTTATCAATATTTTTCAGAAAAATTTCCCACAATTTAGCTTTATAAATTTATACTTCAAATAACATGAAAGGCCTTCAAGTTTAATAATAAAAGAATAAATCTAAATTTTATCTAGAAATTTTCGATTATTTTTGTGAAGGGGGAGCTAAAATTTTTTCTATAATTACGCAAAATTCCCAAATATAAATAATTGAGTTCTACTTATGGAAGTAAAACATATTTCATCAATCTTGGTATAAGATCATTAAAAATACAATATAGTCTTTACTTATAGTATAAAAACTTCTTACTCGACTTTGACTATCATGTTTGTAATTTAAATACACAGAAAACCGCAAAATTCGCAAATTTTATTGCAAAACTTCATTACATAAAAAAATAAATATTAAATACATTGATTAAAAATAATAGTATGGTTGTACTACATCAAAATTTATGTTCAATAAAGTACACTTCTAGATATTTTTTTGAATTATATACCTATATATTCTTTAACCTCATAATATATATGCGTTTTGATTAATAATATCAAATAATTATAAAGCTATGTTTTTTTTCGATATTATAATTCATTTTTTTCAATATTTTTTGTACATCGCTCTTCTGTAATAAAGCAAATAATAAAAATACAAGGTCTGCAATATATATTCGAAAAGAAAATATGTTTTTGGTCTTTTATTAATTTATGATGTTCTAATAAATTATTAAATATATAATAATTAAAAAATCCAAAAATTCGTAATTAAATTGATTTTTTAAACAAGATCCAATTTAAAATGACTGATTCTTGTTTAATAATGCAAAAATAAGAAAATATTAGAATTAAGATTTAGATTGATGCTATTTTCAATAATTAAAAGCCTATACTATATGACGTATTATAAAGTAATTAGTTTTCTAATATTCGCACGTTAAAAATAAATTATGACTTTTGATGAAAATCAATAAAACTTCAATGAAGAGAAAAAAGCATAATCTTGAATGTTTTTCAAGCATTTATAAAAATGCTTTTACTTCCTTCAAATCTGTATCCAATACTTTTTATGATGTGACTCTGAATCAACCAATATATTACGTGAGTCTAATAATTATCAAAAATAAGCTGAATAGTTAATTGATGTATTTACATGCAACGCATATTGTATAAAGTGGGTTTTGTCAACACAACTATTTTCAGATATACATAAATTAGATTATAAAACTGTCTTGAATTACAATAACCAGTATTTCCACGCTAAACTCTTAACCTTAACAATAACAATTGATACACTATATATATTATCTTATCCACTTACATATAATTATATTCGTTTGTATATAATGACAATAATATATTCGTAAACACAAAAAAATACAAATTATATATATATATATATATATATTTATAAAAAAAAAATACATATATATATGTATATATATATATGTGTATGTAAATGTACAAGTATATGTATACATGTGTATATATATGTATATGTAGAATATGTATATGTAAATTTACATATACATATATATATATATATATCTTTATAATAGAAAAATACATATATATATGTATATATATATATATGTAAATGTATAAGTATCCTTATATATATGTATATATATGTATGTATAAAATATGTATATATATATATATCTTTATAATAAAAAAATACATATATATATATGTATTTTTTATTTAATGGTATTTATTATTAAATGGTAAAAATAATATAATTTTATTAATATATATATAATTCTCAATAATTTTTATTAAAATTATAGATAAATAATAACGCAATGTTTATAAAGCTACATAATAAGCAATTTAGAGTTTCGGTATAGTGGAAATTATATTTCATATATTTAATTAATAAAGAATTATAAATTCAACCTTGACAGGACTTTCTATAACGTTTTTTTCAGCCAATTAAAAAGAAGGATGATGCTCGACAAAGAGAGAGTGTTGATTTTTATGAAAACAACACATCTGCTGATGATATCAGTACAGTAGCAACAATTAAAGATCTTGATGTCACTTCAGCCATCAAATATGGAACAAAACCTAAACCATTTAACCAACACATTTTAATGGAATTTAAAGAAATTATTCTCAATTGGATTCCTTTTAAAGAATCAGTAAAGATTTTTAAAGAAGTTGCGGAAATTCGAGAGAATCAAAGACAATTAAACGAACTTTTGATTACACAGTCTTTTGAAAACAGAGCCCACTTAAATATTGATCAAAGCTTGCATAAAATTTTAAGAGAGTTTAAAATGTATACAGATTTTCAAACTCAAAAATCGATCAAAGAAATGGCCTTCAAAATTTCTAAAGCTGATAATGAGATTAAGAAAAAACTTGCTAATCTAAAAATATCCTGCGATAAAATTGAACAATTAAGCAAAAGCGTCGAAACAATTCAAAAACACAGTACGTTTATTTGTAAAATATTTTTCAAGTATAAATTAGTTTACATGGTAATAATTTTCACATTTTTCTGTTACAATTTTTTTTACACAAGAAGCACTGTAGAACTATTTTAGAAGCACTGTAGAACTATTTTAGAAGCACTGTAGAACTATTTTAGAAGCACTGTAGGACTATTATAGAAGCACTGTAGAACTATTACAGAAACACTGTAGAACTATTATAAAAACACTGTAGAACT
>JAQIFP010000022.1:13327-35904 GCA_030141585.1 Ophryocystis elektroscirrha
AGAAGCACTGTAGAACTATTTTAGAAGCACTGTAGAACTATTTTAGAAGCACTGTAGGACTATTATAGAAGCACTGTAGAACTATTACAGAAACACTGTAGAACTATTATAAAAACACTGTAGAACTATTATAAAAACACTGTAGAACTATTATAAAAACACTGTAGAACTATTATAGAAGCACTGTAGAACTATTATAGAAGCATTGTAGAACTATTATGGAAGCACTGTAGAACTATTATAGAAGCACTGTAGAACTATTATAGAAGCATTGTAGAACTATTATAGAAGCATTGTAGAACTATTATAGAAGCATTGTAGAACTATTATAGAAGCATTGTAGAACTATTATAGAAGCATTGTAGAACTATTATAGAAACATTGTAGAACTATTATAGAAGCACTGTAGAATTATTTAATAAGTATTGTGAATGCATTACAGAACATTGTAAAAATACTGCATATTTGTTCTAACATAATATAAAATGGTAGAAACGTTAGACAAAAATTGCGAATTATCCTTAAACATAGTGAAATGATTTAATATGCTGTTTATTTTCAAATCAAACTGAATAAATTTATGTTTTTATGTAGATTCAAACGCACGATATCAAGATATACAGAATATACTAAAATCGTTAAAAACGGAGTTCAATTTAAAGTTTAATGAGTTTAAAAATATATTAGACAATAAATTGGATATTTCTTATAAAAGTGACATAAAAGAGATTGAAAATAGTCTGAAATGCTCAATTTCTCTACTTCAAGAAAAATGCACTAAGTCGGTTGATGTAACTCAAGATTTAATAAAAAAAATTGAATTTTTAAAGAGTACGACAAATGATACACTCGAATCAAGCGCATCAAACAAACGTTATATGGAATCTATAGTAAATAATTCACATATTGAAGTAAAGAATTATATAGAAAATGAAATAAATACATTTAACAAAAAAATTGATTTGTTAGAAAGTGAAAATAAATTGCTTGTTGATTCCAAGATAGATAATATTCATAATTTGTTTAAACTCGAACTTGAAACTTTACTGAATAAATTTCAATCGCTCGAAAATACTGATAAACTTCAACAAAATATTGAAGCAAATTGTGAAAAATTAATGTATATTGAAAAAAAGTTGAAGAACTTAAATGAATTGCAAAATAGTTACGCCAAGTTAGAAAACGATATTCTAAAGTTTAAAAAAGAAAATTCAAAAATTAACAAGCACGTTGAATCCATAGAAGCAAAACTACAAAATTTGGAATCAACTGAATCAGAACAAACTGAAGCAACCTCGAAAAAAAAATCAAGTAAAAGCCCAAAAGCTTCCAAAAAAATGATTGAAATTGATAAATCCCAATTAAATAATGCAGAAGCCAAAATATTGAAAAAAAAAGAAGCCGAAAGGTTAGAAGCTGAAAGATTAGAAGCCGAAAGATTAGAAGCCGAAAGATTAGAAGCCGAAAGATTAGAAGCCGAAAGATTAGAAGCCAAAAGACTTGAAGCTGAGAGAATAGAAGCCGAAAGACTAGACGCCGAAAGACTAAAAGTTGAGACAATAGAAGCCGAAAGATTAGAAGCCGAAAGAATAGAAGCCGAAAGAATAGAAGCCGAAAGAATAGAAGCCGAAAGAATAGAAGCCGAAAGATTAGAAGCCGAAAGAATAGAAGCCGAAAGATTAGAGGCTGAAAGATTAGAAGCCGAAAGATTAGAAGCCGAAAGAATAGAAGCCGAAAGAATAGAAGCCGAAAGATTAGAGGCCGAAAGATTAGAAGCCGAAAGATTAGAAGCCGAAAGATTAGAAGCCGAAAAATTAGAAGCCGAAAGAGTAGACGCCGAGAGACTAGAAACTGAGAGAATAGAAGCCGAAAGATTAGAAGCCGAAAGAGTAGAAGCTGAAAGAGTAGAAGCTGAAAAAGTAGAAGCTGAAAGAGTAGAAGCTGAAAGAGTAGAAGCTGAAAGAGTAGACGCCGAGAGACTAGAAACTGAGAGAATAGAAGCCGAAAGATTAGAAGCCGAAATATTAGAAGCCAAAAGATTAGAAGCCGAAAGAAAAGAAGCCGAAAGAAAAGAAGCCGAAAAAATAGAAGCTGAAAGAGTAGAAGCCGATAGATTAGTTGCCGGAAAATCAGAAGCTGAAGGATTAGAATCTAAAACATTAGAAACTGAAAAAAAGGAAACTCAAAGAGCAGAACTCGTAATATTAAACTCGAAAACATTTGAGTCAAACATAGCGGAATTGGAAAATTTAGAATCAATTAATTTTGAAAACGAAGACCAAAATGAAGCCGAAACAATAACTGAGATAAAAAGAAGAAATAAAGATCATCCGGATAATACGTTGCTTTGTTTTTCCACTGTAAGCTTCACAGAACTTGAAAGATTCAATAGTGCTAATTTTGAATCGAAAACAGCAGAAATTTTGTCTGAAGATGAAAAAATAAAAAAAATTATGGAAGAAGAAAGAAAAAAAAAAAAAAAACCCAGTTTAAAAAAAAGAAAGAAAACAGAAGTAATTCAGACAGAAAATACTCGTCAAATAACTGTGAATAATGATGATTTTGACACATTTGATGACGTAACTGGGATTAAGTTACTTACAGAAAAGGAATACATTGACCTGAATTTAAAATTAAGTAGGGAGAAAAAAAAAAATCAAGATTTTAAAGAAGAGTCTGGAAAAAAAAAAAAAGAAGTTCCTAAATTGAAAAACGAAGCTCATGAAAATTTAGTACAAAACGATACTGAAAATTTAGAAAAAAACAACGATTTACATAATCTTCAAACTCAGAAAATTGTTGAATTTGATCCCTCAAAAGAAGATGAATACAACACAGAGAGGGAAGGTTTAAGCAACGAAAAAAAGTTAGAGAAACCTTCAAGAAAAAATAAAAAAATTACAGTTGAACAAGAAAAAAAAAAAAAGAATAAAAGTCTCAAGAGCGTCAAAGAAGATAAGCAAAAAGATAAGTCTGAAAGCGAAAGAAATGAAGTTGTTCTAAAACATCAAGTTGGAGAAAACAAGCTTGGTGAAAGCGAAAGTCAGCTAGAAAAAAAAAATAGTTTAAAAGAGGAAAAACTAGAAAAGCCAAAAAGAAAACGAAAAGCTGAAGGAGACAATTTAGAGAAAAAAAAAAGTGATATGGAAAAAAAAAAAGGTGATATAGAGAAAAAATTGGCTAAAAAGGAAAAAGACGCTCATGAAAAACCCAAAATTGAAGCAGATTTATTGAAAGAGCAACAAAGTGAGACAGATAAAGCATCAACTAAAGAAAAAAATAACAGCCACCTAACGCTTCAAGAAAAGGAAAGTAAATTAGTTGAAAAAGTTAAGAAAAAAAAAGACGACGTGGATTCTAAATTAAAGAAGAAAAAAAGTTCAATTGATGAGAAAATTAAAAGTCAAAAAAGTAACCCTAACGAAAAAATAAAAAAAAAAAAAAAAGCCAAAGATGATGTGTTAGAAGGAAAGGATGACACAATAATAGTAAATGAAAGAAAATGCCTTGATATCGACGAGATAAAACCAGTAAAAGAAAAAAAACCAATGAAAAAAAGCGAAAGTGAAACAGAAAAAACTAGAGAATTAGAGAAAAATATTGACAAAAAAAAAACAGACAATTTAGAAAAGAAATCTCGAAAATCTAAAACGGAAAAAAAAAATGATGATATAGCAGAGAGTATAATGAACAAAATTGATAATTTAAAAAAAGTGCAATTTAGAGAAACTTTGGAGCTCATAAATCCTGGGGTATATTTTAAAGACAATTACTTCTCAAGTAAGAATTGAATATTATTACTATTTTCCTCTAAATTGTATTTTGTGGTAGAATAACGATATTTAGTATAGTTTTTATATTCATATTGAAATTATAATGCATATATTTAATATTTAGAATAAGCAACATAGTCTATATATATATAACTATTAATATAACAATAAAAAAATATAAAAAAAAAAAAAACTTACTCTAGTTCAAAGTTTTTTTTTTTAGTATATTATAAGTATACAATATATTACGTATTAATATTTAGTTAATATTTAATATATATAATTACTATTATTCTTCAAATAGATAAAACTGACAATTAAACTAAATAGCTGCTTGATTAAATAATTATTATAAACAAATTATATAACGCTGAGTGTTTTTTTTTGTTATAATCAATAGTGAATGACGTGTGTTTATTAGAACCTGATGTAAACCAATCAGAGATGCAGCCCACAGTGATTGATTCAGTAAAAGAATATTTGAATCCATTGAAACTATTCCAACTTTAATAATTTTTCTTATAGTTATATTCTACATAAACGGTTGATGAGCATTTTCATACATAAAATGCTTATTTGTACAAACACGTATTATCTTATATATTTGTGGAGGTACAAGTATTTAAGGCCAAAATGACGATTATATAGTTACTTTTTAATTAATGATTTGGTTTAATTAACTATTGGTTTTTGCCCTATATAGCTTACAGTAAACATAGTAATGTCGTAGTCTGTATATATTTGTCTATATTTTTTGTTAGCTGAGAAAATGGTATACAATATATAGTGATGTATAAGGGAGACTGAAAATCATTATTATTCACTTATGTACGTTTTATTATAATACGAAGTCCCGATAACTCAATTAAAGTTTTTGAAAAATTAAATTAGTTTGAATAGTGAAATGTTTTTATGCTACTGAAACCAATAGAATTTATTAATAAATCAACTTATGTAAATTATGTAAATTTTGTGAATTTAAATTTAATGTTCAGTAAGGTCGGGAGCAAAATAGAATTAAATGTGACAAAGAATTTATTTAACAAATATTAAAGAGTACGCAAAAGTTTTGACATAAAAATTGAGTATGGCAGTGGTTAATATAATCATACTTAGTGATTGTTGCTTGAAAGTACACAGTATGAACAAATCATTAATTGATTGATAATGTCTACGGAGCAATTGTGCTTCTTTATTGGTTTTTTTTATTAATAATGCAGACAAATTTATAAATTTTACTAAATTTTTATATATTTTAATTATGTCTATTATATTTGGCATAAATAGAAAGAATCGAGTTGCATTAAATCTTGGGACCTTCTTAGAGATTTAAAAGGAACAACAGAAGATAGAAAAGAAAGAATTTGTAAAATATGGGAAAAGTACGTTAAATGGTTTTTTGACATATAAATTTAGGATTACTATAAAATTTTGGGTGTTTCAAAAGATGCCGGTGACACAGAGCTTAAAAAAGCTTACAGAAAACTTGCTATGCAATGGCATCCTGATAAGCATCCAGAGCCTAACGCAAAAAAAAAAGTATGTCTATAAAAAGTATCAATTCATAGGTTCACACTTGCACCAATTTACATATTTAATGCGTATATACATAAATGTTGAAAAAATAATGTATCAATATATTAATTACTAATACAAACTCAGTAATTATTCATAATAGTATAAATTATATATATATATATATATATATATATATATATATATATATATATAATTAGTGTATATCAACATGTAAATGTTATGTACACATAATTTAACGTAAATTTGAATATATATACGTATAAATATGTATATATATAAGTATTAAGAATATTGTATATATATGTTACAAAGTATAACATATATATACATTTACAGTTGAAACATAAAGTTTATACACATGAAATATCTAATTATATGATTTCAGGCTACAGAAATGTTTAAAGATATAGCTGAGGCTTACGATGTATTATCTGATAAAGAAAAGCGTGAAATATATAATATGTATGGAGAGGAAGGTCTTAAGGGGGGTATGCCTGAAAGCGGTACCAGTGGTTTTACAACTTCTGGAGGACAAAGAGTATATTGTAAGTTTTTCTTTTTTTTTTTATATGTTTTTTTTTAAGATACTGGAGTTGACCCGGAAAAAATATTTTCAGCTTTTTTCGGCTCTGACCGAAGTCTGTTTACTTCTTTCTTCGAGGATGATTTCTCTATCAATTTCATTCAAGGTGGAGGGCCATCTGGAGGAGCATTTCGTCAAATGCAAGGAGGAGCACGACCACAAAGCAAGCCTCAAGCTGGGAAACAGTATCTCACTGATCTTAATGTAACGTTGGAAGAGTTATATACGTAAGTCATATTACCAAGAATGTATTAATTGCAATATAAATAGGTATATGTATATCTGAATATAAATAATAGATACATATATATACGTATACGTATATATATATGTATATCAATATAAGTATATATATATATATGTATATGTATATCAATATAAGTATGTATATATGTTAAATAATCGATATAAATATATTTAATATGTATTTATGTTGTAATTATGGTTTCTTTTAGGGGAACTACCAAAAAATTAAAAGTTACTCGAAAACGTTGGTATCACGACCAAATGACGAAAGAAGAAAAGTTATTGGAAATCAAAGTGAAAGCTGGTTGGAAAGATGGAACTAAAATAACTTTTGCTGGAGAGGGAGATCAAGAATCACCAACAAGTCAAGCAGGCGATCTCGTTTTCATAATTAAAACAAAAACTCACGATAGATTTGTTCGTAATGGAAACCATCTTATTCATACTTTACACATTCCTCTTATAAAAGTAAATATCAGAAGAAAAAAAAAAAAAAAAATTAATAGGCGTTGTGTGGGTTTGTTGCCCCTGTTAGAACACTGGATAATCGAATATTAAAGATTACTGTTGATGAAGCTGTCAATCCAAAGACTAGAAAAATTGTTCCCGGAGAAGGTAAATATATTTATCTTTTAGTTAATGTTTAGGCATGCCCTCTTCAAAGAATCCAAATGAAAAAGGAGACCTAATATTAGAGTTAGACATTGTTTTTCCCAAGTAAGAAAAAAAAAAAAAATAAAAAAATATTATTAGATCTTTAAGTGACGAGAAAAAAGCAGCTTTACAAAAAATTTTAAGTTAAACCAATATGGTCATATACTTTTTTTTATTCATTTATAGTTAATATGAAATCGTATAACGTATCATATAAACGATATATTTCAACATCAAATCAAATTTTATTAACATAAAGCGCATAACAAATACCTCAATACTTTACTGTCTGTTATAATAATATATATATATATATATATATATATATATACATGTATATATATATTTTTTTTTTGCTGATATTCTATATGCTAATTGCCGAGCACTTGTACATAATATATGTGCACTAATAAAATAAATATGATTAAATTATATTTATAATAATTTATTTGAACCTTATTATATTATGTAATGTCTATATAATATTAATTATTATAATTATAGCAATTATTGATTGAACTTTTTGAAGGTATTTATGTGTAAAGTCCTTTGTGTAAATGATTAGACATCGTATAACCTATGTATGAGCAATTAAAGAAAAAAAGTGTATCAGAAGTTATTTCTAGAATTAAAGCACGAATGTATGGGAATAAACGATATGTAATGATTAAAAGGCTTATTATGTAAACGCAAAACTAAGACTATATACATAAAAAAAAAAAGTATATATATACGTATAATATGTTTATATATATATCTTGACATATTTTACATGTAATATCTCGAATTTCATAAATTTAAATAAAAAAAAAATGATTATCTCAATAAAATAATGTAATAAAAAGATTATTAGTTTATATATAAATAGCACAATTTTTCCTAGATTTAGCAAATATATCCTGTTACATTAAAAAATGATAAATAGCGAAAAAGAAGCTAATCTTGATTTCTATTACGGAAATGATAGTAATTTGTCCGATTGGAGTGTGGATTCCGAAGAAATAGATAATATGTGCATACAATTCAAGGCAGAGGAAGTGGTTCAAGCTGAAAATTTTCAAAACCTATTATTCCATTTAAAACACTCTAAAATACCGGAGTTTTCTTTAGACTGGTTCAAAACTATCACTCAATCGACCCTTATTACATATTTAGATACATTTGGACTAAGTCTGCCTCTTTCTCGCTTAATCTTACATAGAGCAGTCAGTGATTCTAATTATCTGTTGATGGCAATATTATTGAACTCATCTCAAAGAGATTGTAAGTAATTTTTTTTTTAGTCTCTAGAAAAAAAAAAAATATTGTTTTTTTAGTAATAAATCACCCGGATATGGAAAAAAAGTTACCTTTGCATATCGCACTAATGAACTGCGACTATATTGCTATGCAATTACTGTTAGCAGTTCCACCTGCGGCGCTTCAGAGTCTTAATCAAACTGCTGAAAATATAACTAATGAACAAACGGATATAGGAGCTCAAATATTTGATTGTGTCGATATAACAATCCCGTTCAATCATTTACCATCAGTGCATCTTCCATTAGCGGCCAGCGATGAGTCGAAAATAATAAAAGCTTATTCCCTGTTGATTCCATATATAAACCTGATAAAAAACGGTGTATATAACCAGAATAATTTAAGCAATATTCCATTGAGTTTTTACCAAGCCACCGGCTGGACTCCTGATGTCTTAAAATATGCGTTCCCGAAAACTTATGATTCACAATTGATTCCCTTTTCAGAATCATGGGACATTAATGCTACAGATACTTTAGGTGTGCATACAATTAAAATATAAATAATTTATTTTATTAATTTTATTATTAATATATCAATATTGTTTATAATTGTAACTATATATATATATGTGTTAATGCTCAACTGTTCAAGTATCTTTTTATATTGTTATATATCAACAGGTCAAACCGCGTTACATCGAGCTTGCGCTTTGGGTTATTCTAAAGTTGTATCTGAATTAATTAAATGGGGAGCTGATCCGAAAATTAAAGTAAAAAAAAAAAAAAGATAATTTATAGGATTATTACGGAAACGTTTCTCTAATACACGCAATTGACTCGAAACATCTTCCTACTTTTGAGGTTATTTGGGAGCATACATTTAAAGAAAGGCCTTATCCCGTAGAGTTAATAACAGTTATAAAAAGATGTATATACAGGTTTTTTTGTTTTTTTTTTAATATTATTTAGAGCAGCGTGGAAATGTTTGAGTTTTTATGTAAACAACGTCGGTACAGCGGGGCTTTTAGACAATGAAGAGCTTCTTACTTATGCCGAGTTGCTTGGTTATAGCGTTGAATTTGATACAGTATTTACAAAAGGATTGGAAATAGCTGAAGATCAAAACATGATATATATATTCTCTCATGAATGGTGTATGGATCATTTACCCCTTACCAAGTCATATGTTAAAAATCAGAAATTGTGTCAAAAATTCCCTGAAAATGCTACTAGACTGCAAACCTTGCTTAATAAAGACTTACTTGGTCTTAAAATACCGTTATTAACACATCTATATGCTAGAAATCGTTGCCGTCTTATTTCACCTGCTGAAATATTAAGAGTTCACGAATGGTCATATATAAAAAAAATACTAGATGTGTAAGAAAAAAAAAAAAAAAAAACATTTCAGCGTAAAAAAAGTACAACGTGAAACATACGCACAAGAAAATTATACATATTGTTATAAAACATTAGACCACGACACGCCTATAACGCCTGGAACTTGGAATGCAGCTCATGGAGCAGCCTCATCTGTAGTAGCTGCCGTTGATGCTGTTTGTTCTGGAGAGGCAAGATCTGCATTTTGCATAATAAGGCCACCTGGTCACCACGCTGGAGTTTGGGGGCCTTGCCAAATGTCCTCTACGTCGCCTGAAATAGCCGCAACGCCTCAAGATGATTGGACGTAATGTAAATAGAGTAATACATAATATATATTTTAGTATATTCCGACATCATTAAATGTTTGTTACTATGTAATTTTTTAAAGTAGAGTTTATAAAGAGTAATTTTTTTTTTTTTTAGTGAAGGATCTCAGGGGTTTTGCATATTAAATAATATAGCTATAGGTGCAGCTCATGCTCGTGCTACATATGGGTCTCAAAATATTCGTCATATAGCAATTATAGACTTTGATATACATCATGGAAATGGAACAGAGCAAATAATTAGAAATTTATATCCTAGGACACGTCAATTCAAAGTAAAAGTCATAAATCTAAAAAAAAAAAAAAAAATTATTATATTATATACATATATTTCAATATATATATATCAATGTTTATATATCAATATTTAGTATATCAATATCTATATATATAGTATGGTTTTTGCATAATCTTTTTTTTTATAGTTAAATGGTTTTCACACTGGTAATGCAAATTTGAACCTACAATATACCGAAGAAATGTGGAAGCCATGGTGGAATGAGAGCGACAGTAAAGAAATTTTTTTCGCCTCGATTCATGGATTTGCTGAAGGGTTTTATCCTCGGACTGGAGGTTCAGATGACGTTTCTGCTGTCCGAAATGTCCCAATATTTGCTGGTTCAACACAAAACCATTTTCAAGCTTTATTCGTAGAAAATATAATAAAACCTACTGCACAATTTCGCCCAGGTACATATATTATAAATAGAGCAAATCAACATTTATTAAATACATTTATATTACTAAATACATATATATATATATGTATATATATATATTTATATATATATATTTGCGTTATCTTTATATAAAATATAATCCTATAAATACATCCTATATAATCCTATATATACAGATTTACGTATACAATCACATGTACGTTTTAGTAATCGTTCAATTATATATGTTTAATATTCTAGATATTATCTTTATATCCGCTGGATTTGACGCACACTATTTGGATTTAGTTGGGACTACTTTTGGCGGGTGTACAGAGTCTGATTTTGGCTGGATGACTCAGTATATAGTTGCATTAGCAAATGAGTGCTGTGAAGGACGTATAGGTATATATGTGCAAGCTTAATATATTCTAGTGTCTGTATTGGAAGGAGGTTATAATGTAAAAGGAGGCATATTATCACCTTTAGCTTCGAGTGTGTCTGCTCATGTTCGAGCATTACTAAATAGTTCACCTGATTTAAAGTTGAATGGAATGAAGTTTTTAAAACCAGATAAACTAGTTAACCAGCCCTCAAATAACGATGAAGATCTTGGAGATGACTTGGAAAGATTTCGTCATAGAAAACGTCGCGCAGCTGCAGAAAAAGCGTTGAAGCATATTGAACAAGAAATGTTCACAAATCCAACATAATTGTGTTTTAAATCAAAATTTATTTTGTTTTACTTAATTTTTTATTAAAAGTATAATAATTTTTATATTTATTTCGAGTGACACTGTTTATGGGTATTGTTCCTGATATTAATGCAATTCGAATAATTACACAACCAAAGAAAAAAGTAAAGCCTGCAGCTGAATTACCGCAAAAGCTTCATATACCCCTGGACAAGAATTTTGATTTAACTGTTCGTATTCAACAAGCTGAAGAAAAATTATTAGAAGAAATTAGGCAAGATGAATTAGATAGATTTCTTTCTGCATTTCGTAGGTTTTCGAATTTATTTAGTCATACACAATTACAAAAATAAATACATATATATATATATATATATACATATACTTTCAAGTTAAATAAATTTCAAAGCTATACTCGTTGATACGTGGTTCCAAATAGACATTGTTGAACTATACTTATAATAATTTAGTTGGCATATATTTTTATAATTGAACAAGGTTATGTATAAATTTAAATGTAATTTTTATTTCATAAATATTGAAAATTGTGTCAATATTTCATAATTTTATTGTTTTTATAGAGGAATCAGAGGACTTAGATGCTATCATAAGTGGAGACGCTCAACTAATTGCTGAATATAAACAAAGCAAATTACTAGAGGCTGTTGAAAGCAGTGTCGGAAAAGATATTTTGCTAAAAGCCGCTGAGGAAAGATTAAAAAAAAATAAAGCAGACGTTGATGTAGACAGTGATCAAGATATTGTTGTTAAAAAATCAGAGTAATTTTTTTTTTTTTTTATTTCTATTTTCTAGAAAAAACCCAACGACCAAAGTAATATATCGTGATCAAGATGGGTTTCAAATAACGAAAGAAAAGTGGCTTGAGCTTCAATCTCTAAAAAAAGGAGGCTACAAAGTAAAAAAAAAACAGCCGCCAGAAGAAAAAAAATATGAAACTGTCTCTTGGGGACCTGGGCTTGATGAACAACAAAAAGCTCAGGCGAGACAAGAATATGAAGCAAGAATTATGAATGAGCCAATTACTAGGTAGTTAATAAAAATATTTTGTATAATATAGATTATTAACAATTTTTATGTATACACTCAAATTATTAGTCGCTATAGTTTTTTTTTTTTTTTCTTTAATACTATTATGATTTTATTATATATTCGATTTTACTAGTAGCAATATGAAAATAAACTTATTAATAAAAATACATGAGACTATATTATATGTAACTTATATATATTTAATAAAAAATGAATATAGCAGTTATGAATTTGCAGACATAAAGTTGACGATATAACTGATAAAGAGCTGCGTGAAACGATACATTGGGCAGATCCTATGAGAAACCACGTAAAAGCTGACCAACATACAGGTAAAAAAAAAAAAAAAAATAAAAAAAGATAAAGGTTCTGAACGTTTGAGATGTCCATATAATGCACCACAAAATCGTTTTGGAATTTTGCCAGGATATAGATGGGATGGAGTTGTTCGAGGCAATGGATTTGAAGACAAAATACTTAAAGCAGCAAATAAAAGAAATGAAGACCAAGAAAAAGCTTACATTGAAAGTGTTGAATATTTGTAAAAACAGTTTTTTATTATTTTTACTTTTTTCTTTAATTGATATTATTGTAATACTTTTTATTTTATGTATACAAAAAAAAAAAAGTTATATCCTGTTCAGCTATTAAATATATTTTTCACGCCACCGTTTTGACTATACAGATATAAACTTTTTTTTTTTTTTATAATGATTTAATGGAAGTTTCACATTTGATTGATTTAAAAGAACAACGTAAAAGAGATAGACGTGAGCAGTTTTTACAAGCGTTTAATAAAGGCAACGGGTCAAAGAAGATTCGTCCAGAAAATGAACCTGAAAAAGAATCTTTTCTCTGCAAAGAAAGTATTGAAAATGAAGCAAACGATAATACACTCGAATCGAGTGATGACGTCTCTAATAATGCCCTTGAATATCCGACATGGGTGAATAAGAAGTTAAAGTACTTAGACAATGTGCATATTGAAGAAGAATATATAATAGAAGATGCAACTTTTGATACCGAAAATAAGAGTGAAGAAATAAATAAAAAAAAAAAAACTCGCTTTAGCAATTTGCATTTAGATTTTCAAGATGAATCTCTAGAGGGAAAAAAAGTAGAAAGAATACAAGATAACGCTGACGCAGGTGAGAAAAAAAAAAAAAAGTGTATATTGAAGATGCCGACGAGTTCAATAACAAATATCTGAATTATGAGGTACTTTTGGTTGTTTTTATTAGAATTAGATACTAAGTGCAAAACCACCTAATATATCAAACTTACCGGAAGGGTTTTTTGAAGATAACTCGAAAGAATCAATTATATATGGTAATATTTAAAATAATATAATATTCAAATAAAATAACGAAAGGAACCTCTGTTAAAAATATAAAAAGCACAAAGGAATCACTCGACAGATCATTAAGAGAATTTGACAAAGAAATCAACTTAATAGAGGACGAAGTAATTATTATTTTGAGATAAAGTTAATTTTTTTTCAGATTACCGAAAATCAGTCTTCAACTATTGAAGAGGAGAGGCAGGAAAATAAAGAGCATCTATTGTAACTTCTTCAAAAATAATGTTAAAATAGGCGACTGTCCCAATTTGTGGACAATATAAAAAGTAAATGTAAGGACATAGGGAAGACTTCAGCATCAGTGCCTCCTTTAGAGAAGATAGAACATGACTCGGATTCCGAAGAAAGCAATTCCGAATATATTACAGATATTATGGACCAAGTTTGGCGTCATCGCGGAATAAATGACATATTTAAATAATATAAGAATTATACTTGTTTTAAACAAGAAAACTTCTTGTATTTTTGTTGATCTAAAGATACGCAAATATATTTTTTTATGAGGTATCTGTCAAATATGTATGCATGGCAGTTTGTACCAAAATATTTAATCCAATATATTAGAAATAAATATTTATTGACTATAAAAGAACTTATTGACGATTAAGAATATAAAGTGTACAAAGTGCTGATAAACCGGTTTAAATCAGGCAATATTTTTTTTTTTTTTTGTTCTTAAAAGAATGCGGTAGTATACATTTATAAAAAAAAAGATTAATCATAATGAATACTGCATTGGAAGGTATAATTGTTGAAGCTAAATCGATTTCATATAAAAAACCCGTAAAAAATTCTAGTTCATATATTTTACAAAATGTGTCTTTCAAAGCTCGGCCTGGGCGTATACTTGGAATTGTAGGGCCTTCAGGGTCGGGCAAAACAACTTTATTAAATGTATTGGTTAATCGTATAAATAAAAAGTTCCTTATGAGTGGGACAGTTTGTTATAACGACGAGCTATGTAATAAAAAAATAATTTATGAAAATATAAGCTATTCCATGTCTAATCCCGTTTTTACCCATGGTATTACTTTTAAAGAAGCTTTGAGGCTTTCTGCTCAATTAAAAATGCCTTATATATCGCAAGTTGAAGTATCCAAGATTGTTAATCATATGCTAGCTCATTTAAAAATGACCGAATTTCAAGACGAACTTATATATACAGGAAAAAGGCATTATGCTGGGAAAGGTATTCATCATCAAATATCCATATAATATTGTTACTTTTATATATATATATTTATATATAACAATAATTATAATAATAATAATAATAAATATAATAATAATAATGATAATTAGTATTATAATTATAATAATAACAATTATAGTAATAATATATATATATATATATATAGTAATAATAATAATAATTATGATAATAATATTGAATATAATAATGATAACTATTATAATAATTATAATAATAATAATTATAGTAATAATATATATATATATATATATATATATATATATATATATATATATTCATATATAATACTAATAATAATATTTCTTTATAATAATAAAAATAGTAATAATATATATATATATATATATATATATATATATTCTAATTAGTTTATTATGTAATATGTCTTAATCAATATATAATTACATTATATATTATAACTATATTAAGTAGTATATTAGCTAAGTATAAAGTTAACTTATATAGAATAGTTGAAATATTGAGGTGTAGGCAAATTAACCCTTTTATCTCTTGCTATTGAGCTCCTTGATAACCCTAAAGTATTAATATTAGATGAACCTACGAATGGGCTAGATCACGCAGTTTCTTTGAAAATAATGAATTTGTTGGTACAAGAGGCTAATCAAGGGCGTACAATTATTCTGACTATACATCAACCTAATTCTGTGGTATGCTTTTTTTTTTTTTTTTTTTTTTAGATTTTTAGTAAAATTGATGATTTATTGGCGTTATCCTCTGGAATGGTTCTTTACCATGGCACAAGAGAATTATCGCGTAAATATTTTGAGAGCCATGGCTATGTTATGAAAGAAAATTGGAATCCTTGCGATTTCATTTTAGACGTTATTTCTGGTAATCCCAAACAAAATACTTCAGAAAAAATAAGTAACGATGAGAAAATCAAAAATATTGCTCAACTCGATCATCTGTGGAAAGGTCCCAAAGAAACTTACGAAAAAATGTATTCAGCTTCTCAAACAGAAGGAACAAATTTAGGTGACTCATTTACTTGTATTTCCGCTAATAACTCGAAAGAAGAACAAAGAAGCGACAAAGAAAAAAAAGAAGCCCTTGAAAATAACACTAAAAAAAACGAAACTGATCAAGAAGAAGATGAATTTGAAGACAATCATCAAGAAGCAAATAGAAAGCTTAACCCAATAGAGAGCGGAAATATAGATAGATTTCATGAAAAGGCTTCACGTGGAGCTATTGAAGATGACGATAAAAAAGAAGACGTTAATAGAATCGACTTATCTCATAAAAATGATGATTTAACTAAATCTTGGGAGAATCAAATAAAAGCTTTTGATCACTCGAAAGAGAATCTTTCGTTTTTTGTCGAGTTGAAGCACTTTTTTTATCGAGCGAAGACAATATTCGATCGTGCAATAATCAGTAAAAAAAGAAATATGAAGATTTTTTACTTAATGTTAATAATTCAAATAATAGTGTGTGTAATATTGGCTTCATTATTCATGGATCAGGCGATTGCATGGAAAGGAGACTTAAGAAAGTCTCCTATCCCTGATTTTTTTTTGGATAATGTTTTAATGGATACAATAAGCTCGAATGTGACTGTGTCCATGGCAGCTTATCAGTCCTTACGAATAACAAATAACGAGCTAAATGATACATCAATCAATTTTATAGAGGTTTTAGATTTGTTAATGACCCAGTTTAAAGTCGATAAAGAAGAATTAATGCAGCTGACTAATTGTATAAGCAATATTTTACAAAGCTTATATTATGAACACTTCAATTATAGTTTTACTACAGACAAAGCTCGACATACTATGTCGAGTATTCTCTATGCAGTCGCTATAGAAGGAATACGGCTTCTGGATGCCATATTTTCTCCACGTCGAGCAAGTTTGGGAAATAAACTCAATTTCGATTATATTTTGCCTTTAATAAACCTTCAAAATTATAAAAGTTGTGTAATTACAGAAAAAAATCTCCCGACATTCCATCATTTTCATAGAGAACCAAAAGTACCTGAATACGATAAATCTAATTTAGTCACACATGATAACTCGAAAACGTTGATTCATTATTATGTAACATATGAAGCGGATCCTTTTTATTTAGTTCTATATGATTCCATCCTACGCTACTCCAAAAAAATCCGAAAAAATTGCTCGAATGAAGCATGTAATATTTTTCTGTATCTTTACGATTTTTTGGAAGAATTTGTCAATGGTATAATAGCGTCATATTCTACTGTAACTTCAACTGCCGGAAAATTTTTTCTTATAGTAAATGTTTTATGTCTGTACTCCCTCTCTTTATTAATGGTATTTCCAAATGATCGCATTGTATATAATCGTGAAATAGCTCAAGGCATATATTCTCCTTTAGCGTACATGCTTGGAAAACTGTCATCAGAAGCTCCTCTATTTTTTCTACCCTCTACTATATTATCCTTACTCTTGTATTTTACATTCGACTTTTCAATAAACGGAACTCAATTTATATGTTATTTAATAATAACAATAGCAACTTTATATGGTGTATCTGGATTATCATATTTAATATCGGCCGGGAGCTACCGGTTCGAGATAGTTATATTAGAGAGTGTATTATATCATATGATGGGAATGATAACAGCGGGATTTTTTATAAAAGATTATCAGATTCTGCCTTTTTTCCGGTGGTTCAAATATTTAAATGTTTATTATTGGTCTTTTAATGCATATATATATGTATACTTTGGTGATTCCTCCGCTTTGGGACTTATGTCTCTAGAATCCATATTTCAATACTTGTGTTTACCTTATTACTCTTTTACAATCAATATATGCGTTCTTTTTCTTTTAGGATTTATTTTTAGAATCATTGCTTTTATTCTTTTGATGCATACAAATACAAAAGTTGGGTTAATGTATTAAAGCTTAGGTAAAAAAAAAAAAAAAAAAAATTATATATTGGTAGTGTCTTTATAAGTCTATTTGTAATTTATCCTCAATACGGACATTTTCCACCATCTATAATTTATACAAAATAAAAAAGAAATTTTACTTGACAAAACTCTTCAAAAGAAATCAATCCATCGCCATCTTTATCAGCATGTATTATAGTTCTATCAACTAATTGTTGAAGCTGAATAACACGAGATTTTTTTTTTTTTTTGTTTTTATGTCAATTTCTTTGAAATATGTAGTACGAAAACCTTTTTTAATACGAAGAAAAAAGCAAAATTAAAAAGAAGCAATTTGAAGAGGAAATAAAAAGAAACTTTTTTTTGAAGCAAAAGAAAAAAAAAGTTTAAAGCAAAGTTTAATAGAGAATTATTTGAATAAACAGAAAATAACTAAATATTGCTTACTTGTTGATCGTTTAAATTGTTTCCAACCATCATTTTTATTACAGTAAATAACTCGCCATTTGAAATGTAATCATCTTTATCAACATTGTATATATTAAACGCAAATTTTAAGCGTTCATTGGAATCAATAATCGACGTTAATCTCCCTAAAGCAAAATAAAAAAAAAAAAAAAAATTACCCAATCCCATAAGAAATTCTAAAAAAGAAATTTTACCATCATCATCGTGATCAAATAACGCAACAACTCGTTTGTGTAAGGGATTCTGTATTAAGACTCAGGGTTTTTTTTTTTTTTTTTACCTCTGCTACTTCAGTTAAAGATAATAAATCCTCCGTGTCTAAGTATCCATCTTTATTAACATCCACAGCTAAAAAACGTTTGTATATTCTTTTTATATCTTTTTCGGATATAGTCGGTTTATTGAAATTTTTTGAAAGACTATAACTGTTTCTACAATGATTGTTTTTTTTTTTTTTTTCTATACCCCATAATTACATAGAAAACATTCTTTTTATTTATCTTAAAATCATCAAAAAAAGCCTTCTATTTAATTTGAAAAAAAAAACTTATTTTTTAACAAAACAATTCTCTCTATATAATTATTAACTTGAGCATGTTATTGTGCTTAGTAAAATGTTCCTTTTCATGCAATTCTTAAAATCAAATAAAA
Source organism: Ophryocystis elektroscirrha (assembly GCA_030141585.1). Taxonomy (NCBI): domain Eukaryota; phylum Apicomplexa; class Conoidasida; order Neogregarinorida; family Ophryocystidae; genus Ophryocystis; species Ophryocystis elektroscirrha. The sequence continues at coordinate 32,051 of JAQIFP010000022.1, forward strand.
AGATTTATGAGTTGATTATTACAACTTTTTTTTAATAAAAATAATTTCTCAAACTTTAATTTAATTTGATAAGACTTTTTTTAATTATTGAATAAAGAACTTTGTCTTAAATGTTAGTGTGCTTCAACTATTATTTATTTTTCCTAAAAAAAAAAAAAAAATCTTTGATTTTTGCTACTTAAAAAAAAAAAAAACAGAAGTTATTAACAACTGTTAAATATATAATTTGGTATGTTATATATAATTAGAATATTTATTCAAAGTTTTTGAAAGAAAAAACAACGCTTAATACAATGCATATTAATATGTTTAAAACCATTTAAATATTGTGAATAAACTTATTAATTTTAAACAATTTTCTGTCATAAAAAAAGTTTTTTCTTTATTACAGGAAAAATAGACTATAAATTACAGATTTATTACACTAATTGCAAAATAAAAAAAAAAAGTGCATTGCTTGTACAACCGTGAGTTATTAATGTATATAACATTATAATGGCCCCTTCGTTTCACCACCACACTCTAGGTGGTGAAACCGACTCCCGTGCATCAAAGCGCACAAGGTCGGCGCACCAAAAGTCTATATCGCGTAATTGTCAGAGAAACTCTTCATCTCCTCCTGCACGACGCCGGCATCATCACGAATCACCTACAAGCTCGAAAAGACGCAAAAAAAGTCCAGAACAAGAAAAAACATTAGAGCGATCAAGATATTATTCAGATAGCGTATCCAAGAAAAAATCTTCTAAAACCAGATCCAAACTTCGATCTTCGAGATCTTCAGAGAGGTATTCCGAAAATGACAGAAGAAAGCAGAAAACACGCGATAAAAAGAGACCTAGCTCATTTGGAACAGTTTCAGTCAAAAAAAGCTCGAAAAGTCCTTCAACGGCTGCTCCTTCTTCCTCTTATAGTTTTTATGGTCAAGGAAAATTTAATAGATTCCGAGGACATTACACTCGAAATAATCATGGAAACCATTTAGGAAAAAATCAAGATATGTTTATACCAGATCCTCCAGGGTCAGGAGCTAAAGGTCCTCCAATGCCTCTACACCCTCCAAATTCTCGTGCAGCTCTTCGAGTTTTGATTTTAGTTGGGTTAATTAGCTCTAAAATTCAAAGTTCTGAACCCTATAAATTTACAATAAATTGTCCCATACATAGTATGGCTGTCGCTCGAATATTACGCAACTTTTTCCGTTTCACTCGAAACGTTCCCTCAACAGTAATCAAAAACTTTTCTTCCAAATTAATAGCATTTGAATTGATAGCTTTAAGTAAAACAGTTATTGACCCTGTAGCCGGTGAAGTTCCACCTCCTTTATCTGTAGAGATTTTAGAATCTGAAGGAGAATGTATATTAGAGACTTTTGATTTTTTACGCTCGAACTTTATTGTAAGAACTGCACTGAGTCGAGAGCATCCATCTAATGCTCGTCTCATGTGGGATCCAAATTTGTCTGGTTTATTCCATGAACTTTTGTCTTCAAAAACTTTAAGAAGTGGCATAGGTTTAGGCGTCGAAGTATGTGCCGATGCTTCTCAAATTGAATCACTACCAGACTCGAATAAACCTTACCCGATTTCTTCTAATTATCCCTCAAACACTGACCCAAATCCTTTGAGACCGTTTTCTGAATCTCCTTTTGGATTGCATCAAGCACCATCAAATTCTCAGCATGTTGATAATATAGCGTCTTCTTCAAGTTCAAATAATTTCAGGAGACTTCCGCCTCCACCTCCTCCACCTTTAACCGGCTTGCACCCTCATCCTCCTCCTCCTTCTTCTTTAGGAAATAAAGATCCGGTTTTTTTACAGTCCAATAGAAACGTTTCTGGAACTGGTTCTGGAATGAACTATAATGCAGGAACTGTAGTACCTTCTATATCAAGTGAAGATACGCTTTCTTTAGAGAAGCTTTTAAGCGCACCGTCAGCTAAAGTCGGCTCTTTTTTATAATTTATATTATAGAAAAAAAAAAAAAAATTAAAAAGAACTCACAAAATTTGCTATTATATGCTTATTATGTGTGTGTTTATGTCAAGTATAGTTATGTATATAAGTTAATTATCTATATTAGTAATAATAGTAGAGATAAAGGTTTCCATATTTACTATACATAGCAACAATTTTAGGAGCAGCAGGCTATGGAAACTAATGCAGAACTTTTAGATTTATTTGCAGCTCCCACAGCAAAACATGCAATTACTACACGGACTTTTCAAAACAGAGGCGGTTCTCGTGTTCAACAAATTTGTCCTCATGGTACCCGACACGACTGCCTCCAGGCATCCATAGCAAATACATTTTATCAAACAAAAATACCGAGTGTTTGTAATATGGTTCATTTTAAACGCATTTTATTGCCTCATACTGGTAATTTTTTTTTTTTTATGTATTTATTTTGCTTTTAGATTTATCTTTAGGCGACTGTTCATACTTAGATACTTGCAGACATATGTCAACCTGTCGATTTGTACATTACGAAGTAGATTTGGCTACAGGTTCAGATGAACAACGTTCTGAACTTTTGGAGCGCATGGATGATACGTAATATAACTCTTAAAAAAAAAAAAAAAAAAAATAGGTCGGCATATTCTATTGGTACAGTTATCGCGACACAAATTAAAGAAGTTCCTGCTCAATGGATTACCTGTGATGTTCGGTACTGATTATCAAATTAAATTATACATATTCATAAATATCAATATACATAACAATTTGCTGTATAAAGTAATTATTTACCATAAGAAATGAACTATAATATTATAGAATATTTTAATATATGTAATTTAATTATAAATACAAAAATGTATATATATATATGTATAAGCTATAGCGCTAATTTATATTTTATTAATAATAATAATTATTATTTTTACTAGAAAATTCGATTTCTCCATTTTTAAGGGAAAAATAAAAATAGTAATGGCGGACCCTCCATGGGATATACATATGGACTTACCATATGGCACTATGACGGATGCCGAAATGAAGGCTTTGAGAGTAAAAATACATACATTAATTAATTCTCACACAAATAAAAATTATGCATAGTAAAGCATGAGTGTTTCACATATATATATATATATATATATATATATATTGCGTAATTGTATAATTAAATAACAGTTGTATTTTTTCAATCTATGCTTTTTATTTTTTAGCTAAATTTAGTGCAAGATGAGGGATTATTATTTTTATGGGTTACTGGCAGAGCAATGGAATTAGGAAGAGAATGCATGAGTGTACGCATTTTTTTTGTAATAATTTAAATCTTTAGTTGTGGGGTTACAAACATATCGAAGAAATTGTATGGGTTAAAACTAATCAACTTCATAGAATAATAAGAACTGGCCGAACAGGTCATTGGTTGAACCATTCAAAAGTAATTTATTTTAAGTGCATAAATATATTAGGAACATTGTTTAGTTGGAATCAAAGGGAATCCAAAATTAAACAGACATGTTGATGTTGATGTCATAGTAGCAGAAGTTAGAGAGACATCGAGAAAGCCAGACGAAATATACAGGTAAATATTCAGTTCTTTATACTACTGAATATATATTACTTTTAATTCCCGTATACTTGTGAATTGCTTCTAGAGTTATTCTGAAACGCTTCTAGAGTGATTCTGAAACGCTTCTAGAGCGATTCTGAAACGCTTCTAGAGTGATTCTGAAACGCTTCTAGAGTGATTCTGAAACGCTTCTAGAGTGATTCTGAGACGCTTCTAGAGTGATTCTGAGACGCTTCTAGAGTGATTCTGAGACGCTTCTAAAGTGATTCTGAAACGCTTCTAAAGTGATTCTGAAACGCTTCTAGAGTGATTCTGAGACGCTTCTAAAGTG
>JAQIFP010000022.1:39828-54358 GCA_030141585.1 Ophryocystis elektroscirrha
GTATATATAAAGATATGTATATATAAAAATATGTGTATATAAAGATATGTATATATAAAGATATGTATATATAAAGATATGTATATATAAAGATATGTATATATAAAGATATGTATATATAAAGATACGTATATATAAAGATATGTATATATAAAGATATGTATATATAAAGATATGTATATATAAAGATATGTATATATAAAGATATGTATATATAAAGATATGTATATATATATATATAAACGTATATATTAAAGTATATATGTGTGCATGAATATATATATGTGTATATAAATATTTGTATAAAGCTATATAAGTCTACATGTATATTTATATATATATATATATATATATATATATATATATATATATATATATAATTGTATATATAAAGATATATATTAGCACATATATATGTATATATATATGTGTATATAAATGTATATATAAATGTATATATAAATGTATATATATAGGTATATATGTGTACATATATATGTATATATGTATTATATATGAGAAAAATATTATTGTGATAATTGCTAAAGTATTTATTTTTTTTATTTAAAAAACTGTAATAATAATAAACTATCATAATAACTGTTTTTTATATGTAAATACGGTTTTTGTTATTTGACATCTAATTAAATTATATTTAGCATTAAAAATTAATTCCCATATATTGAATAATAGTGTAAAAACTTACAGTGGGTAATTTTCTCATTTTAAGAAGAACTTCAAGAACTCCCAAATGATGGAGACCAAGCATGGCTCCTCCCGAAAATACTATGCAAGTTGAACCGTATATTTTATACAATTGAGATATGTCCTGGAGAAGTGTATCGTCTTTAATGTTTTCTATTTCTTGCTCGAGAAACTTAATGGATAATAATAGCTCATGATGGAAAATTTCGGACAATTCTTTGGTTCCGTTATAGCAACACGACCATAACTCGTGTGATAATGTGTTATGTAGTTTGGATTCCAAACAGAATCTTATACATTGATAAAGCTCGAAGAACTGGTTCTGACGACGAAATGTTCGAAGCTCATGAATACGCCTTCTTAAAACAATAGGGTCATAAGCTGAAATTGGATAAGTTTCATCATTTTTTTTCCAAGCAATAATGCTCTTATTTAAATTATCTAAATTTTTTGAACAGCGAGAATATTCTTTGTAATTTTTACACTCACGCCTCCTATAAATTAAAGAACGCACTTTGGGACGTGATAGCCATTTCTCTGCAGCACGTCCCGTAAATCTTACGATTACGTAAAGACAGCCTTCAACTATAAAAAAAAAAATTATGATAAAACAAATAGGGATGCTTAAAATGGTTCGAATGTCGAGTTTCGGAAAACTTCTAAAAACCTTTTTTCTATTTTGTTGAAGTATAACTTGTTTTATATCGAATTCTTCATGCATATTACATAATTGTTCATTTTCTATAATTTAAACTTTTATATTTCAATAAAAAAATTAGAATCTGTTAATTATGTATTATTGTGTTTCTTTATTCCTTTTACAAATACACTAATTTTTAAGCTATTTTTGTATGTTTACATACAATTTTTTAAAATTAACATAAAAAATATACAAAAATTGAAAAACTAAATTTTAGAAGAATTAAAACAAAAAAAAAAAAAAAAAAATCATTAAATTCTAAAAAAAAAAGTTTATAACAATTTTTTCTGTTAAATCAGCTATAGGAACAAGTATAACATTTATAAACAATCATAATCATAATAATAATGTAAGAAGACGTTTGCAACCACTTCTTTTTATAATTAAATAATATTTAATTGTTATTTTATTATTAAAACTTTGTTATACTCATTTTTTAAACTTATATAAAATCTTTCTATTATCTGATTTTATTAAAAATCTTCATTTTAAATAAATTATAAATTAGGATACTAAAGTTATCTAGAAAACTCCTACCAACGTTAATTTATGGCTCTATTTTCAAAGGCTATCAATAAGTTTTTAGAAGCCTTCTACTAGTGCTTCTAATTAGCTTCTACTAGTGCTTCTAATTAGCTTCTACTAGTGCTTCTAATTGGCTTCCACTAGTGCTTCTAATTAGCTTCTACTAATGCTTCTAATTAGCTTCTACAAGTATTTTTAATTAGCTTCTACTAGTTCTTCTAATTAGCTTCTACTAGTTCTTCTAATTAGCTTCTACTAGTTCTTCTAATTAGCTTCTACAAGTATTTTTAATTAGCTTCTATTAATGCTTCTAATTAGCTTCTACAAGTATTTTTAATTAGCTTCTACTAGTTCTTCTAATTAGCTTCTACAAGTATTTTTAATTAGCTTCTATTAGTGCTTCTAATTAGCTTCTATTAGTGCTTCTAATTAGCTTCTATTAGTGCTTCTAATTAGCTTCTACTAGTTCTTCTAATTAGCTTCTACTAGTGCTTCTAATAAGCTTCTAATAGTGCTTCTAATTAGCTTCTACTAGTGCTTCTAATTAACTTCTAGTAATCCTTCTTTAAAATCTCTTCTAACTTGTTTAAAAATTTCCAAGTTGACATTAGCATTAAATTAAACATTTAAGCAAAACTGTTGAACTAGCATTAATTCAATTTTTGTTTAGGAACTTTATAAGAGTTTTCAATAAAGCTTTTTAATCGATTATGTTATGTCAAAATCATCGTTAAGTTTACTGAGCCCTGATCTTTTGGAAAACGTTATAAATGCGGCAAAGGAGAACTTTTTTACTCCATCAAAACAAATAGATGTTTTTAGATTCAATCCAGTTGTTTCTGTAGAGACAAAAGCAGATGTTATCAGAAAATTTGAGTCAGAATCAGCGAATGTATTATTAGAGGCAGCTGAAGATTCTTTAAGAGTAAAAAAAAAAAAAGAAAAAAAAAAAATAGATTAGCTGGTATTTTAAAGTTGATAACCATGAGAAGAGTGAAACCAAAAAAGTACTTGATTATATGTTTATAAAGTTAAATGACATGGAAACTGTTTCACATACAATTATTCGTAAAAGACCCGTTGAAGGATATCATATCACTTTCTTATTCATGGAGCATCATTTAAAAATGGCTACGGTTTCCCAGCTCATTTTGCAAATGACCCAGGTTTGTTTTTTTTTTTTTTTTCTAGTTAGATTAAATTTAGTATATATATACAAATATGATTGATATGTATTTATTTTTTACCGTACAAAATTCCTTTAGTGTTTAAGTACAAAACTATTTAGTCAATCTTATTACTATTACAATTTTTATATTGATTTTAGACTTTACGTTTACTGGAAAGACACGTGAGTGGAGTTTTGCAAAAATTAAAGATTCACGAAGATTACGTTGCTGATTGCTTACTTGCAGGGTTTTTGGAAGTCCATATGAGACCCATAGCTGCATCAAAAAAAGATAATGAAAATCATTAATTTAAAAATAAATTTTTTTTTTTTTTCTAAAGAATTATTGAACTTTATTCACTTAGTATTTTTTTTAGTGCATACTATGGTACGATCAATAGTGCATTTGTTATTTACCCACAATTTGATAATATATAATTACATAATGAGAATTGAACTGTTAAATATTTTATTTGAACAGATGTTTTTTTTTTTTTAAAAAATTATTTCGTAGCAAAAAAAAAAAGGAAGTGGTTCTTTTTTTTATTATCTTTATACTATACTGCAATAAGAATAAGTTATTTAGAAACATCAATTTACATGCAAAATGATTTTATAGCAAAGAAGTCTTTTCGCATGCAATAAATTGAATACACTTGAAATAATCTTTTGGCAAAAATGAAAATTTTGAAGTCTGTGCCAAGATTTATTATTTTCTATTCAAACTTATTATATTTTATTAGTTTCTTCAAATTAATTGAATCGTCAGACTATGGTAAATTATTGAAATAGCGTTATATTCATTCAAAAACGTTTTTTTTTTATATATTTATTTTTTTGTGTTTTTTAGAATGCGACTCAGGCGATTCTTCATGCGATTTTAACACGGTTGAACAGCAAAATGACTATTTACTTCAAAGAAGTGCAGACCCTACGTTACCCCCCAATAGAGATATCAAGTTTGGAGTTTATTTGCCTTCGGTATAACTGATTAAATACAGTAAACTATCATTAATTAATATATAAATTGAATATATTTTAATTTAAATAAACTGCATAAGCAAAATTATATAACCCTTTATAATATTTAAATATACATATTATATTTTATATATTATAAATGATATATTATATATTATCTAGTATATATTAAATATTATTAATTATGTATATTATATATATAATATATATATTATATTCAAATTATCGGATAAATTTATTCATATATACTTATATAAATTGATATATATTTATATATAGTTATATATATTTATTAATATTTATACATATTCATATAGTATATACATTATATATTATAAGTAATATATTATAATATATATTATATATAGTATATATTAAATATAAGTTATTAAATATATATACTTAGTATTTATTAATGGGATTTTGCTGTATATAATCCGTTATTTATGATATGATAAATGTTAATAGTTTTTTTTTTTTCTTAGTGGAACGTTTACAGCAAGATGTTTATGGGTTTAAGTAAGCTAAATTTGAACGGCGTGTCATCTGCTCCGAGCGTGCCAGAATGGAAATATAGTTTTTGGGCTCGCGACATGCGTGCGTTAGCAAATAAAATGCATTATTTAAATTATGCTTTCTGGAATGTAAATTCTGACTGTATAGTTCAGGATTCAGATACAGATGCATCTTGGTATGGAGCGGTATCCGAACCAACGTGGATAAATATACAACGAAATAACCAAAGCGTATGTAAAGGTATGATGAATGATATGATGTCACTCAAAAACGATTTTCCTCATTTAAAACTTCTGGTCACTTTGGGAGGATTAGAGAATGCAAAAAATCTTTCAAAATGCTCATCTACACAAGAAAATCGAGAAAAGATAGCAAAATCTTTAAATTTTTTACTGAAGCAAATGGACTCTAACTGGGGTATGGCAGACAACATGTGGGCTGGTGTTGATATTATCAAAGAATATTCTGATAGTGTTGAAGACAGTGAATGGGAAAACTACGTTTCATTAATAAAAACTATTCGACAAATAGCTCACAATGAAAATCGCCATGAAGCCATTATTTCCAGTGCTTTTGGGGTAGGCGCTCCTTTTGATAAACTTATCTCAACGCCACATATTGTCAAAGATCTTTGTGAAAGTGTGGATTTTGTTAATTTAAAGGCATACAACTTCCATGGACAGTGGGATAAAATTACAGGGCATGCTGCTCCTTTTTGTGAGGATAAGAGAACTCAAAACCCTACTAGAAATTCTGTTGTAAGCATAGTTGATAAGCTGACTGCAGCTGGATGTCCAGCTATTAAAGTAAGTTAGATTTCTGTTATAATTAAATAAATAATAAATTATTATTATTTTTATTGAATAAAAATAATAATAATTAATGAAGTTCATTTTACAAAAATATATATATATATATATATATATATATATAATCAATAATAATTATTAATAATTTTATTACTTAATTAAGAAATGAAGGAATATATGAATTATGCTAATTAATTGGTTTCAGTTGCATCTAGGAATTCCTAGTTTTGCGCAAGTATGGACTTCTGTGGAGCGAGGCCCTCACGGAAACGGGTTATTTACAGCTGCTTCAGGAGATTTCTGGAAAGGTTGGTCTACATATTCTCAATCGGAGACTGAGTGGGAACCTCAAGGAACTGTATCTTTTTGGGACATTAAAAGAGAATTCGAAAGAAACGCAGATTTAAAAGAATATGTGTACGAATGTCCAGAAAATTACGACGTAGCTGTCCCCATAAAACACATATATTCCGAACAACGAAAAATTTTTGCTTCTTATGAAGATGAAAATACTGTGGAGCATAAAGCTATATGGGCGAAGACGCGTGGACTAGGAGGCATTTTTTTTTGGGAAGCTGAGAATGACCGTAAAGGACATTTGCTAAACGCCGCCAGAATTGGTTTTGATGTTTCTAAAGTAAACCCAGCAAAGCAGAATACAAATAAATGTTTTGACGATCGAAAAATCGATTATACTTTGAATCCATTAACTGGAGAAAAAATAAGAGAGGAGTGCCAATTCACAAATCATTCTTTGAATGTAATTTCTGGTGACACGTGTGCAAAATTACGTCATTTGGCTAAAACGGCGTGCGGAGATTATGAAGCTTTCGTTATTGGTTCACATCGCCAGGGAGAAACTGAATGTCTTCATTTATGCACACGGCTATTCGGTGAAGGAATGAGCAGATTAAACGCTGGAGACACCATTTATTACGCCTGTGACAATGAAGTAGTCTCTCCAGAGGCGGGAATTGAATCCAGATACGAGTCAATAACTCATGAACAAGATAGTGTGACGGGGAACCACTGTAGTACATGCGATGACTGTGTTGCTGTCCCTGGAAACTTCCAAGCTGCGACTGATGCACACTGTAAACCTTGCGCAAGGAACAAACAATCGTGGTGGCCATGTTCTGATCCAGGATTATGCCACTGTAAATAAATAATTACTTTTTTGTAATATATAATTTTTAAAAATTAAATTAGATTTCTTTTTATAATTTTATTACTCATAATTTTAAACAAGTGTAATAAAGACATTGTAAACGAATAGTATTATTTTTGTATTATTTACATTTTATTTTGTGCCTTTTGGATAAAGAACCTTGAATAAATGATGATTTCATCAAATTAATTATTAGATTATTATTTGAGTTAGTGGGATTAAATGTAAATAAAGAAAAATGGAGGAGTTCACAAATTATAGTGAGTGGAACAAAATACAGGATATGTGGTATCGTAAAGAGCCTATACTTACGATGAATTGGTATAAAGACAATTTAAACAAATACTTTATGCGCTTTAGTCCATTTGGAGGACCTATAAGTATTTTGCTAGGCGTTAACGTTAATTTGAAGCCCATGGAAGATGTTTCACTCCCAACTTTACAAATATGTACTGCAGCAGGGGTATTATTAAGCCAAATCCCGTGGACATTTGGATTAGAAATAGCCTTAATGAAATGGGATATAGAAGAAAATTTAATTTGTATTTTTGATACAGGCACTGTGCGTGTTTTCTCCGCCATGGCTGAATTACTGTATACGTACACTTTGCATGAAGAAATTAAATTAGACCACGGTATATATTTGGGAGACATTTCGACTGATAAAATAGTTTGCGTAACTCGAGCTTTGAATATTTATGTTAATTATGGTTTATATAAATCGAATTGTGTTAAGTTGACTCATGCCAAAATTAATAATATTCCCATAGATTTATTTGTAATATCTTTTGATTTAAATAATCTTCATGATGACTATAATGACACTCCTTTATTTGAAAAGAAGTTGCCTCTCAAAAATAATTCGAATTATGAGTTGGATGCCTCGGAAGACAAAGACTACGACAGTAATTTGGATTCAAAACATGAAGTCAAAAGATTTTCTAAGCCATTCTCTGAAATTGATGAAGATAAAGAATTGAATCAATTTTTTGACGTAGATGGAACAAATACTTTAAGTAATTGGCGTGATAGTGTGTCTTTGGATAATGAAAAAATAATAAATAAAAAAAGTACGTCGAATCAGCGTTGTTCAGAACAGTCTCCAGTTTTGTTGTCATGTTCGTCGAATGTTCCTTCTACTTTTTCGAGTTCAAATGATTTTTCCGATGAATCTTCCACGAAAAAACTCATCAATGTATTAAACAATTATCACTTTAGTGATAACCAAGCGGATAAGCGTAGTTCAAGCAATTTAAACGATAATTTTGCTAGTTGGATTGATCAAAAAGCCGCACCGTCGTCCTCCGCTGTAAATGAAGCGGAAAAGACGTATAAGCAAATTATTGAAACCGCTAGATCTGATTACAGTAAAACTTCCGATAGTGTCGCTTCAGAATATAAATTATTCAATAATCGTGGATCTTACCAACATGCAGCAACGTCTTACAATAATAGACCTTCTTCGACTGTGTATTCCATTGATCACAAACAAGCAACAACCGTTTTTGACAGAAATAACTCATTTATTAAAAAATCCTTTGACAAAAGGGAACCCATTGTGAAAGATAACCAAACCATTTCTTCAAATAATTTTAATGTATATATAATAACGAAATCCGGTACATTGTATTTGATAAATTTGGTCCTATGTAAGCAAATAAGCCCATCAATATATTTTACAAACTTTATAAGAAATTTAGATAAGAGGCATATATCGGCAAAGTCTTTGGATAATATAGTTTATGTGTATTCATTACATAAAGTCTTGGAAATGGATACTGCTGACAACAATAGTCCACAGATAATAAATACTGTGCCACTACCCATAGCAAGAGATAAAAACACAAAAACTATTTGTGGCTGGATAGGCCGCAATTGCCTTGTAGTATACCACACTTGTGATCCCTTTATAGTAAGCATAGGAGGTCCTTACAAACAGTGGATTCCTTTTGTTTTTCATGACGAAATTATAACACTATTGACAGAACTGGACTGTGTCAGAGTTATATGTAAAAAAATGACATATTGGATTCGTTGTGTCAATAGCAGCTCTTTGAATATATTTAAAAGTAAAACACATAGCGCATTTTATTTATATAACGCGTACAAATCTATTAATGAAGACAACAATATACAGGTTCACACATTTTTGGAAAAAGCTCAAAAAAATCTCGTGTCAGCTATAATCAACTGCTGTGACGCCGCAATCAGAGAAAGAGATACAGATTTGTGTTATCAATTACTTGGTGCCGCTAGTTTAGGAAGAACATTGCTATTAAAAGGATATTCTAGCAGAATACAAAAATTTTTAATGAGATTATTTTTGTCTGTATGTCGTGATTTGCGGACACATTTAATATTAGCAAAACATAATATTGAAAAAGCAATTTCAATAAATCAATACATTTATTTAACTCCTTATAGAGTTTTAAGGATTCTAGCAAAAAGGCACCAACATTGTTTAGCTTTAAGACTTGCAGATTTACTTGGTTTTCAAATAGACAACTCAATACAAAAATTTCTTTATTTATCTTACATTCCAGAAAATAATAATAATGGAAATTATGACGAAAATTTCCCAGCTTATAAATTACAAGAACTAAAGCAATGGAGTTTCTATACTTCAGAAGAAAGATATGGTATTTTACCTGTTACCAAAAATCTCAGTACGGGAATAACCATACCAGTGCATCATTTTTCATATATTAATGCATTTTCTCACATTATAGATCAAACGAATAATATAATTAAAGTTTCTCCAGAAACTTCGATCTTTACTGATCTATTGGAACATTGGATAGCCATTCAAATTATTAATAAAAACGATATATCTGAAGAACTTCTTCTAAAAATTATATCCTCATGTCTGGCTTCTTTTCCTAAAGTATTTTGCTCTTATTACGACGTAAGCTACAATATAAAGCAGTTTTTGTTAAATTACTGATATATATTATAATTGATAAATGTCTATATATACAAGAAATATATATATTAAAAAATAATACAAAAAATACAAATCTTATAAAATAATATAATATATATATATATGTATAACTATAAAAATGTATAATATTATTATATATTTTACCAAATATACTATTATATATATTATTATATAATATATATATATATATATATATATATATATATATTTTTGGTTTGATTGATTTAATTGGTTAAATTGTATATTATAAAATTCATTATATATAATGCATGCATATATAGACTAACTTATGTTCATGAGTTTATATATATGTATAGATATAATTTTATTTTTTATCAATAATTAATATTAATTAATATAAAAAATGATTATATTTGATTTCAGTTGGCGATGATAGCAGACTATTTTAATTCTCCTAAAATTGCGAACACTTTGATTCGGTATGAGTTACGATACAAATATCGTGTCTTTGGACTGTTAAGAATGAAAGATTTAAAAGGGGCTTTAGACGTGGCAATTATTTCGGAAAACCCTGAGTTAATTTATATATGCATTAAAGCACTTGAAAAAATAGATCCTTATGTGGGACTTATCAAATGTTTCCAAAAAAACAAGATTTTATGGAGAATTTATCAGTCAATTTGCATAAACTCGAAGAAATATGTTACTATCAGAAGATTATATGAGTCTGAAAACCACTTAAATTTGGCTGCTTATATGTCTTTCGCAAACAATATAGAAACTTCAGATATTTCAAGCTTTGCACACACTGCCGCTCTTTTTAGCTCAGCTGCAAGAACTTCAAAAAGTCCCATACTACCAAAAATAACATTAGAACATTTAGAATTACTAAATATTCAAAAAACTCTGGAAGCCAAATATGGGAAAATCATTTGGTCTGATAAAGATATCCATGCAGAATGTCGTTCTTTAGCACAAACTATCAAATTTCTTTATAAAAAGTAAGATTTTTGTTATATTTTTTAAAACCCGTTATTAGAAATGATGTGAAAGAAGCAGAAAGACTTCAAGCATTATTTTCAATATCCCCTAAACTAGCTGTGAAACTTCGATTACAAGTTTTAGCGGAATCGTAAGGTTAATTTACTCCATTTAGCGTTTATTTAGCGATCGCATTGAAGAGTTCTTAGACTTACGTAAAACCAATGCAAAATTTAATATTTCTAACACTTATTTGGTTACTTTACTACGCAAGTCATCCAAGAAAAAACTTACAGGTAATATTTGATTTTCTCCTTAACAAAACCAAAGAGGCTGCAATTGAACAATTATCCACGGAAAACGCATCACAGTCTCTCAAAAATGTCTTTAGTCGTCCAGGCTGGGATTTCCTTAAAATATTTAATACGCAAAATTTGAATAAATCCGATATTAACGAAGATGAAACATCAAATGGGTTTTTATCCAGATACTTTAAACCACTCAAAAAAAATTAATCAATAAACAAAATGATATCGCTTCGTAAGTATTCTTAAGTAATGCATAAAATCTTAAGCAATGCGTAAAATACTTATTTAAGCAAGTTATATCAAAAAACTGGAAAAAAAAAAAAATAAAAACAAAATGCACGCAGATATTTAAATTATTTCTGAAGATTTCTTAATTTTTTTATTAGATAAACGACTAATATGTCAGCAGTACACGTGAGTGGTACAGAAAATGATAAGATTAATAATAACACCAGTACAGCAGGATTGGTGAAAGCGAAATCTGTGCAGCTACATGAAATAGATGAAAAAGCTCGTATAGAACAAGCACCGAAACAGCCTGGATTATGTGTTGATGAAATTTGTAACTGTAATTTACATTATTGCTACCCATCCACAATCCCTACTCCTTTTGATGGAACAACTACTTATAAAGTTGACTATGGCAACAAATTTATAGGCGAAGTATTTCCGCCTGTTCAATACACACTGGACAATCCACCTGAAGGGGTAGATCTGAATGAATGGAAAAAATACATCGCTAAACATGGCTTACCCAAGCCGTAAGCTAAAACTATATATAAAATTTCACTATAATTCTGTAACAAATCTAGTTTAATTTAGACTTCATTTATCTCTCATAATTATATATTTAAATAATCTAAAATAATATTTATTTACTTTCAAATTATTTATAAAATTGTGGGGTTGCATTAACGTAGTTATATAAATTAATTATATATATGTTTTTGTATATAGTAATATATTTAAAACATATATTATTATTATAACTATTTTAATCATAATAATAATAATAACAAAATATATATTTATACTTATATATATTGCAATAATAAATAACATAAATTTATAATTTTGGGTTGCTATATATATATATAAAATTTGATATATTAATTAAATAATTATTTAAAAATTAATCTACAATATCCAGAAGTTACTAGTTATCCTCATTTTATATATATATATATATTTTTTTTCAAATAATAATTATATTTTTTAGAGGACAAATTCCCTCTTTATTTTTTTATCAAAAGACACCGGAAACTAGGGATTTTGCTACGGAAAGCCGATTAAATTATGACAATAAATTTCTTGGAAACCAAAACTTGTCAGCATTCCATATAGATAAAGATACTCCTCCTCCAGGAGTAGATATAGATGTATGGAGAGAATATGTAGCCAAACATGGAGTACCTCCAATGTAAAAATCATAAATTGTTAATTTTTATTGTTAGTGATAAAATACCTCAACAGTTACACTATAAAAAGACTCCTGATCTCAGGGACTTTGCGTAATAATTCATAAATAAATAATTTTTTATTTATAGGACACAATACAGAAGTACATATATTCCTCATTCTGTGGATGTATGCCCAATCAACGTTTTACCTCCATACCCAAAAGCTGAATGGCCAAGACAACATAAATTTTGGGATCCTATTGCAAAATGCTGGTATTAATTTATTTTTGTTTATTTTTTACTTTGCTGTGTTCGCACAAAAAATTTTGATTACTGCATAAGATTCATTTTTTGTAAATCTTGAGAAAAAATACATAAACTAGATAAAATATAAATCTAGGATAAATAAATAAGCTCCCGTCATAAATTAAGTTGCCCGTCTTTTTTTGGTTTTACTGGAAGTGCTACGAGAACGTTTAGAAGATTTTTCTTCATAATCAAACTGGGAATCCATAAATAACGAATTAATTGAATCATAGCAACTAAGTAAAGGGGACGATGTAGCTGAATAAAAATCATAAAAAAAAAAAAACTTACATAATTTGGAAGGTGTTGGTGTATGAAAGCTAGGATTATCAAATGTACATTTATCGTTGTCGTTAGTACTATTCAAAGAACTTGTAGTTGATAATTCTAATGATTGAGCTGAGGAGTATATATCTTCTTTATTATTTTCATTATTTATGGTTCCTAAAAGATATGACGATTTATAGTCGGAATTGTATGTAGATGGACTCGAACCCAGTACGTATAGCATAGTATCATCGTATATAGATTGGTTGTTTTGTTGAGATGTATTCTTAGGTGTATAAATATTGGAATCAATTACAAGCGAAGAAGAAGACGAAGAACATGAAGAAGAACAGCCTGTTTCAGTACTGTAAGTGGTTTTATTGTTATTAGTATTTTTAGTATCATACATATAATATAAAGAAGACGGGTTCTGTTGAATCGACGAAGAAGAAGACGATGGAGAAGAAGAGGATGAAGACGAAGATGAATATGATGGATGTTTTGATACATCACTCGACTTTATATTTTGAGAACTCATAATATTATAATACTGTAAATTTACAGGTTTTACATCAACGGGAGTTAATAATAATTTTTTATTCATGTTATCATTATCTTGATTAGCCAATAAAGCTAAATTAACATCATGTATACCATCCGCAACTATTCTACATTATTTTTTATTAATTTAGTTAGCTTACTTGGTTACAACTTTTTTTACAGTATCTGGAATCCTTTTTTGAGGAGAAGGAGGATGGTCTAGACCATACGCTAATCTTGATAAAAATTTCCTAATTAATTCATGGTATAAAACAACTTTATTATTTGTAGAAGAAACGATCGATGGATCTCTACAAGTAGACATTATAAGTAAATAGTAACCACACTAAAGCACCACTTATATAAACATGCATATACATAATTTTTTTTTTTTTTTTTTTTAACTCTATCTTATGAATTAATAATTAATTTAGTACCTTCTTAGGTTATTTTGTAAAGGACATAAATTTGGTGTGCATTTTAAGAATGCATGATCAAGTCTAAATATAGGTTCTATATATTTGTATTTAAATTTTCTAGAGAATTCAGTTGAATCTACTTCAATTCGAGCCAGAACTCGAGACATCACATTAACCAACAATTGTTCAGAATCAATGGAATCAGTTAAAAAAGTTTTTTTGCCATTTAAAAAAGCGTCCTGTTTATTACAAGTAAAGGACGAGCAGCATTTGAATGCTTCTACGCATTTAGCATTATAAGTTGATTTTTGTACATTATCAGGTTTTTTTGGATGCACGTTCCAAGGGAGATCTTGCGATTGAGGGAACTGCAGCAATCAAAAATCAACTTTTTTTCTTATTTTGTTACACATTTGGCGGTATTTCACATATTTACGTGCAATTCAATATATATAAACACCTACTTTATTCAAATATTATTACATACATACATATATATAACTTTTATCAAATAATCTATTAATTAATTTGATTAATTATTATTATTATTTATTAAATAGCAATAGCTAATTATAATTTGTACAAGGCAATATGTGCATATACTGCAAACAATTTTTCCATATAATTGTACATATATTTTCCTAAAATATAAGTAAACGATTTTTTCTGTATATACCTTCAATATTCTATATATAGCAATATATGTAAATACTGTGTATATATGTAATATAATTATATTAATATATATATAACAATATATATAGTTACATATATAGTGATATATATAATAATATATGTAATAATATATATATAATAACATATATAATAATAT
>JAQIFP010000022.1:54458-77534 GCA_030141585.1 Ophryocystis elektroscirrha
TAAATACTGTGTATATATGTAATATAATTATATTAATATATATATAACAATATATATAGTTACATATATAGTGATATATATAATAATATATGTAATAATATATATATAATAACATATATAATAATATATATAATAACATATATAATAATATGTATATATATATATAACTATGTATAATAATAATGTATTACAACAAATGTAATTATCAAGTATATATGTAATATACCTTAAATTAATTACCTCTTACACCAATGTGTCCATGGTTATGAGATATATATATAAAAATATATATATTGATATATATATAACAATATATATAAAAATATATATAATGATATATATAATAATAATATATATTAGAATATATTTGATAATATATATAATATTGAATGTAAATATATATATATATATATATATATATATATATAAAATAATAAATATAGTATTTATATAATAATACATTTTTTATATATACTAATATATATAATAACATAAATAATAATATGTATATATATATAACTATGTATAATAATAATTTATTAGAACAAATGTAAATATCAAGTATATATGTAATATACCTTAAAATATATAGTTTTTACACCAGTGTGTATATGGTTATGTAATATATATAACTATATAATAATATCATTATGTATATATATATATATACAATTTTAAAATGATACATATATTATTATGCTAGGTGTATTTATTATTAATTAAACAATTATGTAGTGTATATAGAACTTTATGTAATACAATTAATGTTTATAGAATTTTTCTCAATTTTAATACTTAAAAGACAGGTATTATTTAATTGTATGGACCAGCTTTACATGTCTATGCAATTTGGAGCTTAAATAGTAGATAAATTGGCCATTTTAATTTACACGTGTATATGTGGATATTCACAGTAACATGTACAAATAATAACATACCTTTTTTTTAAACACAGCAACAATTTTAGCCTGCGAATTTGCAAATATAATGTAATCTTCTAAAGACCATATTCGAGGATCTTTAACGTCATCATTACATAAGGTTTTTTTAACTGAGTCGAACCATTCAATCTCATGATCCGTATATTTTTGTTGAGGACAAAATGTTGCATATACATAACAATCAGGAGTCAAAAAATTTGATAAACATTCAAGAAATAATTTTGGTATGCTGACAGACAGAGTGACTGTGTCAAATTGATATACTTTTATACGTCCTTTCACTTTTCCTGTCGTTCTTGATGATTTAATGCAGTGACGTGCTGGGCATAACACCCATGGGCGACTAGCACGGTAATCATTGAAAAATATCAATAATTTTTTTTTTTCAGAAGGTGTTATTATGTTTGTGTTGCTCGAAGAAGTTTCAAAAATTTTACTATTTTTAAATTTATGGTTTGGAGCTTTATATGAAGGATTGCTCGTTTTAATGACTTTTTGGTCAGACATAAGGTTTTTGTTTAAATTAAGTCTAGTTGTACCTTCTCTAAAGCCGTCTAATAAACATTTGATTTCCTCTGGATTTTGCACACCACATCGACGCATAACAAGCATTCCTAACTCGTAGTGATGGGATATAAACTGCCTTTCAAAATCAGACGGTACTTTTTTTATTAGCTGTACCACTTCCGGCAAAGCACGAGGAACCCATGAAACCACATAATAACTACGTGGAGGTGGTAAAATACTGGCCATTGATGGGAACGGTATCATCCATGATGAAAAATCGTGTGTAACCATAATAAAAAAAAATCTGGAAAAAAAAAAAATCACACCCTCATTATACTACCTAATATATACTTATTTTCATATTTTAAATAATATTAATTCAATTATTCCCGTTAATATGTATTGACTCTAGAAAGAGTTAAAAAAAAAAATCGAAATAAAAAAAAAAGATATATATATACTTCCTTTTATGCTCTCCTTGTATGCATCCTTATGACTCGAAAGATGTATTTGGCATTATGCAACTGAAACGCAATACTTAAAATTGCATGATAGTGCATGAAATTAAATTACTTAGTATAGAAAATTGAATAAATTTTTATTTTTTAATTAAACATATATATATCTTATTCTTTTTTTTTTTTTTTCGTTGCATATAAGCATGTTGTAATCATTAATTGTCACTATTGAATATAGTTTTATTTATTCATGTAGCTTATAGGTTTTAGAATAAGATGCATCAATTATTATTTTAATTCTTTGCTTTTTTTTTTTCTTAAAAATTACATTTACATTATTAATCATATTAAAAAAAAAAAAGGCTCGCTATTTTTTTTTGTTGATATAACTATATAATGTCAGTTTCGGGAGGTAATATGCAGAAGAAAACTTCTATTGAAGAGAAGTTACAACTTGTTCGAGTTAGAAGACATTTAACTATAAATGGACCTCCAGAAGCAATTCGGAAAGTATGATGCATGTTTCTTTTTAGTTTTGTAGACGACAACTGAAAATTCGAATTTTCTCTTAAGAAAAATATTCAAAAAAATACAAGTATCTGATTCCCTTAGATCTGATCAAATTAATCTCGTAAAATAATATTCACTGTACAACAATAACAGCCTTCAAGTATTTTAAAATTTTGTATGATTCATGAAAAATATGCTTCAATGAGTTCTGGAGACCCTCTTACGTTCCATCTCCATTCGAGTGATACTGGGTCTCCTTGCTATGTAGTGGGAGCAGAATTTTCATTACAAGAAGTATATTTATTTAACTTAAATAACATCAGGAAATATTGGAAGTCTCCAAATATGTAGCGGAGGTACTGGAATTGGATGCCAAAAAACACCAGTCTGTTTATGTTACTTGGGTACTGTTGCCAAAAGGTATAATTTGTTACTAATAGTTAATTATTTCGAGCAATTAAATTTGCCGAATCATACATATGCAATAATATAAATACTTCTATAATATAAATATAAATATATATATTAATAATATTATACATAGAATCTTTGATTATATTTTTTTTTTTTAAATATCAATATGTCCACATAGTATAATTGTTACACAGATTGTTATATACTGCTTATATGGTTTTAATAAGTACATGCGATCTTCGTATGTATAATGAATAATCATTTTAAGGTACATGTATTCTATATAATATATATAAGATATATTTATTTATGACACATAATAAATCAATTATTATTTATATATGTGTATATATAATCGGTATCATAGAGTAAAAACAAACTAATAATCAATTTATTAATTATAAAGATAAAAAACTTGTAAACGGCTCTAAATTAGTCCATAAATTCACTATTTTACAAACAATAATATTTTAATATTAATAAAATACGTAAAAAATAATTTCATTATTAAAATAATTAATTGAAGAAATTAGTTTGTATAGAAATAATTTAATATATTTTGTATGTTTTTTTTCTTCTTATATTTAAAAGACAACATATATAGTTATGTTTTTGTATTATAAGTTTATCTAAATAAATTTAGAAGTAAAAAGTGTAGTTATGTAAGGACATATAACATATTTGGTTTATTTTAGTGTGCGTATTTGTGGCTTTTTATTTTTTTCACATGTTACAAGTGTATATACAATGACATGTACTACCTTATAAGAACAATACAAACATCAATAAAAACTATAAAAAAAAATTACTATTTGTTTATTTGAAATTCTTGTATGCACTGTTTATTTATTATCTATAGGGGAATACGTTTTTCTTGAAGTTGATGGATCTACTTTGAATAATGTTCTCAATCTAGACGTAAAAAAAAAAAAAAAAAAAAGTATTAGAGATATATCGAAGAAACACTGTCAAGTTATAGTATTTTATTTAAAAACCAAAAAATCGAATTAAGTATTCCTGGAGACACCACGCGTGTACATGTTCGCTGCAAAGATCTATTTCCTTCATGTGATGCCGTATCTATCAAGGACTGTGACGTCAGTCAATATTAATTATATATCTTTGAATCAGCTTAAAGTAGATATTGACATAATAAATAAAGTGCAAGACGAATCTGAGTTTCCAATTATTGCTATGGGCTCTGAGTATAAGGGAGTTGTAAGTTATTATGTCATGCAATTTTTGTGATCTTCAATATATGTTGATTATATTAATCAAATATATCTATATTAATAATAAATTATTGACTATTAAGTGTCTTTATAATTACCAAATAATTTTATACCTATATACGTATATACGTATACTAAAATATACGTATATACAGTATAATATAATATAAATCCATAAGAAATGCAATAAGAAGTGCAGATAATGTTAAATATCTATATATAGCCTATAGCCAAATAATACATATATTTCATTGCATTCAAATAGGAAAATTTGCATACATTATACATTGTTTGATATAATCGACTATAAGCATTATTTGCATGCAAGTTTGTGCAGAAAATATATATATACATATATATACATATACATAAATATATACATGTATATATACATATATATACATATACATAAATATATACATGTATATATACATATATATACATAAACATAAATATATACATGTATATATACATATATATATACATATATATACATATATATATATACATATGTATATATATATATATGTATATGTATATGTATTTATATATATATAAAATAATAATAATAAAAATATATATATATATATATATTTATCTATGTTATTATTTATATAAAACATATTACTTCGTATAAATCTTTCAAGTTTTTTGCATAAAGGTATTTTTTATAGATTAAAGGCAATAAAGAAGTACTAAAAGTGAAATTGTTTGAAAAAAGTAAATGGCCTCCTAAAATGCTGATAAATATTGTTGTTAATTCTTCTGGTAAAATTCTTTTTTTTTTTTTTTAATTTTTATCAGAAATATTGAGTATCTTTTTAAGTTTTCCACCATTGAAGGAAGCTTCAAAAAATCGACATCATTTTAGGAATAAAACAAATAATTCTTTAACTGTTTCTTATTCTGATTATCGAGAACACGTTCTTAGAAAATCACTTGGAACTGACTATCCTCAATATATGTTAATAGGGGTTGATTCAGATACTCCAAATGCATCTTTTACTTTAAGATGTCATTTTATTTTGTCAAAAAAAACCGACTCAGAATTCTCGTAAGATAAATAAAAAATAATTTTTTTTTTTTTTTTAGTATGAATTGTGCCTCAAGTAACCAATTGGTGCGGCAATGTATATTTTGCGGTTTATTTATTCATCAAGATTCCATTCAGCTTGAAGAGTTAAAAAAAAATGATATTGATTTAGAGTTGAATTTATGCGAGCATGAAATATATTGCGGATCAAAAACAGAGAATTGTGATGTTTGTTCCGTTCTTCTTCCTAGAAAGTTTATGCAATTTCATATTCAGTATGCCCACTGCTTTGATCCTTCACAGGTATTAGACTTTTTTTTTTTTTTTTTTTTTTCTTTTAGACTTGTTGCAATATCTGTCAATTAGACTACAATTGGAAGAGTTCCGATGAAGCCTGGAGTCATATTTTGAATGTCCATTCTAAACTATCAAATATATGTGTTAATGAGAAGTGTAATCGTCATTTTGTTTCGAAAAATGAAGTTCAAAAGTTATGCGATAGATGCCAGTCTCTTGTAACAAAAGACTTTAATAAAGCCGATCTTGAAGCATTGTCTTCAATTTATCTAAGTCAGCTTTCAGATAATTGCGTGAATCCAAAAGGACAGTGCAAATCCAATAAAGAATACTGTTCACATTCGTTTCAACATCAAAGTGAACTAGCATCAGTCAGTACGTAAGTAAAGTGTAATTTTTTTTTGTATTGCCATTATATATATAGTATTTTTATTTTATAGTATCGGTTTTTTAAAAAGAAAAAAAAGATTTAAAAACCATTTCTTTGTACTAACTATTAAATGAATAATAAAATATTTATTATCAGTATATAATAAGTAGCATATATAACCTGTATATAGCTTATATTTATAATACATTTTCATACAAAGTTATGGTAGGTTTTTCTTTTTTTTTAGAATATTTTTTATCAATTTATAATAGAATGTATTACTATACAATACTATATACTAATGTACTAGCTAGTAGCAAAGTTCATTTTTATACACATTATTTTTAGGGAAATAAAAGATTTAGCGCTATATTGTGAAAATTTGGCGAAGCAATACAAAAGCAAATGTTTCATATGTATACCCGGAAATGTAGTAGAAAAAAAAAAGTCAATTAAGGGTAATCTTATAGCTTTTTAATAAAAGGGTTTTTTTTTTTTTTTTTAATAATAATAGTTATAATTATTTGGTTTTTTGAGCAGTGATCAATCTACGCGCTGACCTTGTTTCGGCTGTATATATTATTATTAATTTTAGATTAACTTACGTTTTTTCTGAGATAGCTCATCACTTTTTTTTCTTCTTCTCTTTGGAGGCTCTAACAGGTTTTTTACTATTTTTTTTGAGTCTACGGATTTGGGTTCTGTATTATCATTTATTTTCTAAAATATTTTTATTTTTTATTTTTTACTTTTAATTTCTCAACTTGTTGCTTCAATACGTCTTGTACGGACTTTGCTTCTTCTAGCTGTTTCTGAAAAAAAAATAAAAAAAAAAAAAAAAATACTTTCAGGTTGTTAATAGTAGTTAAATATTTGGATGTATCTGGACATTCAGAACGTAATTCAATAGCTACAGCTCGATTCAAATCGTATTCTCTGTCGCCCAAATGGTGACTTTCAATGAGCTCTTTCTGTTCATCTAAGGCTTGAGAAGAGGCTAATAATTCTTTTTGTAAAATATCCAGATTTTCTGTTTTTTTCTGTATATTTTCTTTGATTAATAAAAGCTCTTCTTTTTTATTTCTTATTTGTTCTTCCTGATTTGTTAATTCGACAAGACGCATTTCTAAGTCTCTTGATTTCAATAAATATTGCTCTTCTTTTGCTAAAAGATAATTTTCATGTTCTTTTTTTTCATTTTCAAATTGTAAATACTCAAGCTCTAACTTTTTTTTTTTTTCAATTAACTCATCATTGTTCGTATGGATTATTGCTGTTATTTTTTCTGCTTTTAATTGTTCTATTTGTACAGATAAAAACTTGATTTCTTCTTCTTTTTTCTTTATTTTAGAGATATGCTTGTTTATTTGTTCACACGTTCGGGTTTTAGTTGAAAGTAAAGATGCGGCTAATACTTCATTTTTTTTTTCAAGAAATACTATTTTTTCTTTTGAAGAGACTAATGAATTCTATTTCAAATGTTGGGATTTTATTTAGATACCTGGATTTGTTGTATTTGAGAAAGAAGGGAAGATACATCTACTGAAGATTTAGATGTCTAAAAATATTTAAATTAAAGCAAATTTACATTATTGAAAGACGGGTTACAGAGAGAATATGGTTTTGGTACCTATATTGACATTTTACTTATTATTTAATACATACTTCTTCTATATTCAAATTAAATATATTTTGAAACTGCTTTTGGGTTACTGGTTGTGAATAATTGTCTGATTGTGATAAAAATCTTGACTCCATTGAGGAGCTAGCATTAGGCACACGTACAGTATATAAAAAAAAAAAAAAGTCTATATTCAGTCTACTGGTTTTTCTTTTTTTGTTGATCTTTTTTATCATCTCTGATGATTTGTCGCAATAAACTTTGAAGTACACTTGATTGGTTTAGTTTATCTTGTATATCTAAATATAGTGATTGAGGGGTGCAATATTGTATAGTTTTATCATTATTCCACGTTAATTGTACATTATAGTATGCATAAGCTGTGAATTTTGTTGTAATCGGCCATGATATAAGTCCTATTGCTTCTTGGCTGTTTTCTGGTATTGTTGTTGGTGTTATTATTTGGGGTAAGAAAAAAGATGATGCTATATACCCCATATAAGTATACGCTATTTCTTGCTCAGTAGATGATAATTGTGTGACTAAACCCATTAATAACTTGAATGTTTGTAAATCAATGCATATTTGTTCTATTTTATCTTCTGGTTCGGTTGAAGACTCATATAATGATATACACTGTAATTTTAATTGTCTCATAATTTCAAGAATTAATTTCTGGATTAATATAATACTGCAATTGACGCATCTAGCGGACATATCATTACAATCCATGTTTAATTTTTTAAGTAGTTTAGTCTGTGATTGTAAAAAGTTGTGTATAGTTTTAATAAGATTATTTTTATTGATGCAATTAGATAAATTATCGTTAAGTAATGATTTCCAAGTTGTCATTTTTTTAATTGATTGGGTATTTACTGGGTATAATGCTATCAATTTGGCTCCATTGAATGGAGGATTTTGAATATTTATATAATTTATTGTAGGTAATTCGGATGTATTAATTGCATAACTATTTATATTTACTTTACTTATATGAAAGGTTGCTTCAAATAATGATAAAATATAGTATAAATACTTTAAACGTGTTCTTTCGGCGTGGCGTAGTAGACCTTCTAAAGATTGCGTAAATAATAAGTTTGAACAACTGGAAACCCAGTAAATTTCATCAAAAGTTAAACCTTTGACCAAGTTATAATTGGATATAGCCATATTCAAATATTTTGCACAAGTTTCAACATTATTAATAGACGAAGGAGTTACTAAAAGATGCAATAATTTATACTGCGTTATTAAATTGTTTTGAAATGAATATTTTAGCATAGACGGAAAGTGCATTTTGACCTCTAGATTTACATCAAATATATTAAGGAATTCCCGATCAGTATTATCACTATCAACGTGCTTGGTATGCAATTCTGCAAACTTTTCATTTTTTGTTAATAAATAATCCATTTGATGTTGTGTTACTAAAAATAATTTTTTCATTTGCGGTAACCAAACGTCAGTTATATGATTTAATAATTTTTCTTGAAATTGAGAAACATCGTAGGTTAAAGATAATTCTGATAAATTATATAATTCCTTGCTTATAATTAAGTTTTTATCCTCCAGTGTAACTTCTTTACTTAAGTAGCTGTTTTCGGTAAAGGTTTTATATAAAATATCCATTTCAACTTTTTGATTATCAATAGTTTCATCATGGTTAGTGTCTAATGTTAGGTGGGACTTAGTTGACTGGTTAAAACCATTGTTAGTAACGTATTGTATAATCCATAAGTAATAGCGAGCAATCAAATCAATTTTTAAGGTGTTTTCAGTGTCATAATTTTTGTATATATAAAATTGCATAGCTAGACGCTGTAATTTACTCAAGATTTTAGTAGTATAAAGTTCATTTTCAAGGTTTCTTTGGCACAAACGAAACCATTTTAATGTATTTTGAAATAAGAAGGAGGTTTTATTGACTTCAAACACATATTTTGAATAAAATAATTGCTCGGATGCATTACGACATATATCTTGATAGTAACAATTCCACCCAATGATGAGACAAGCTTGTAACATATATATAAGAGATTTATTAAGACTATAAATTACATTACATAGCCACATGTTGTCCAATTTAGAACTTTGCATTAGTAATTTATATGTATATACCTTGGTATAATTATAATGCATATAACTCAGCATATATATAGGTATCCAAATAAAACTATTTGACTGTGAAAATACGTTAAATAACTGTAATGATTTTTGTGCTGTTACTTTGTCGTTAATACAAAGCAAAATATACCTTATATCTTCCACAACCATTTTAATATGTTCTAAATAATTGAATAACTTATTTATGTGACTATTTACTGCATCTATAGATGTTACTTCTAATTCGCGTCTTTTAAATAAAAGTGTTTTTGGTTTCTTAATATAATGGTATATTTGCAATGATAGTTCTTGTGATGTAGGGTTTAAATCTTTCAATATAGATA
This sequence comes from Ophryocystis elektroscirrha, assembly GCA_030141585.1. Lineage (NCBI taxonomy): Eukaryota > Apicomplexa > Conoidasida > Neogregarinorida > Ophryocystidae > Ophryocystis > Ophryocystis elektroscirrha. Next base: position 64,289 of record JAQIFP010000022.1, read on the forward strand.
TCTCCATTAATACACTTATGCATAAATTACGGATGATTACTACTGCTAAATTAGATAGTTTAATAGATTTAGCAAAACTATTTCTTGCAAAATGACTAGGAAATCGAGAAGGAGCCAAGCATTTTTTCGAAAATTCGTTTATTTGAAATAAAATTTGAAGCTCATGGCAATATAACGCGTGTAATCCAATACGTAATAAACCATGTATATTATCAATTATGTAATTCTCTGATATTTTATGCGTAGAACAAAATGGATTATTTAGATGTATCCAAACACCAGTTAGAGATATTCTGTCATGTAAATAATAATATAAAGCATGATAACAATGCGATACTGTTCCAATAAGCCGCATTGAAAAATATCCAAAGGATGCTGCTCTGTTTGCGTTAGATAAGTTTTGTAAAATATCAGAAGGTTTTATAATCTTTAAAGCATAAACACCATTTACGTTAAATAATGCAGATGGAAAACCAGGTAAATTTACAGTTTGCTCTCCGTAAGTTATTTGTTGATTTTTCAAATACATTGATATAGAATCTCCCCATAGTTGCTCATAAAAAACATACTTTGCGGTATTACGTGGACAATACAAAAATGGTTTAATATTAATACACGTAGACATATAAAGTTGAACCAATTTTTTTGGTATAGCATGATCTCCTTCTGGCTTTACAAAGTATTGGAAATATGAACTAAATATATTTGCACACATGAATTTATATATTGTAGCCACTTCCATATTAAGCAATTTTGGTTCTGGTAGCGAATAATATAACCCTATACAACTATTTTTATTTAATAATATATTTTGCTCTTCAATTGGATATTCAAAAACTATTTTGTCGGGCAAATATTCACTAATAGTACAAGGCAAATATTTCTTGAAATAGTTTAGTATATTTTTTGTAGATAAATTTCCATATTTTTTTTCAACATCTTTATAATTTTGTAAATTAATATCATAATAGCTTAAGTTAAGGTCATTTAACTTTTTACAAAGTAAATCTTCGTCATTTTCTTGAGTTTCAAATTTGTAATCGGAGATGTCTTTTGTAAAAGTTTGGTACCAAAAATCATTCTGGTTAGGATTGAAACAACGCTCACCTTCCAAGTCGATGAAATCAGAAAAAATCTGTTGATCAAATATTGGCGTTATTATTAATAAGTCATTATATAAATTCCATAATTTAGAGTCACTTTCGTCACTATACATGACAGTCTCTAATGCTTCGGTTAACATCATCTTAACATTCTGAAAAATAGTACTTTATAAAAAAAAATTATGTGCAACTTATAGATAATTAACTTAATTATTTATATTATAATATTATAATAGTAATATATATATAATAGTGTATAAATAATGTATTATAATAATGCATTTATGATATTATTTAAATAAAGTTAGATTATTGTATGGAATGATATATTTGATAAATATTAATGCCTTATGTTTCTTTAGAGTTAAAGATTTTGATATACAGTTACTATATCCACTAAGGTATTATTATAGTCTGATTATATTATAAAATCACTAATATATGTCCAAAGTATACAAAATGACGTTACTTAGTATTTTTATATTATATATATTTGGTCTAATTATAAACTTACTTTTGATAGTTTTGAAAGATCGTATGTTTTTCTTTTGAATACATACTTTTGAATTTGTAAGTGAACACAAAACAGGATTTGTAAAGATGTCCAGCTAAAAGGCTGAAAGTTAAAATATTTTCGTGCACTAAAAGGAGATGTAAGAGTGTCAAAGTCTTCTCTCTTTATTAAAGGACAAACATCTATATATGCTGGTGGTTTCGGATGTAGTTGTATACCAAATAAACGCAACAAACAATGACTTATTAACTCATATAAATGAAGAAGTTGTCTCCATGTAATACTATATTTGAAAGTTTCGGTTGAAGTCTCGTATAATATAAATCTAGCATCGTTTAACGCATTATAGATTGTTTCAGAAATTTTTTCATTATGCTCATCCACCTTCAAATGCTTGGATAAACAATTCAATATTACAAATATTGTAACTTTCACACATTTTCTAAATGTTTTGAGAAATTGTATGTTCGGGAGCTTCAACAAAATTGTTAAAATATGCAAAGAAATATTCAATGAATGTGTATTTGGTAAAATGAACAAAGAGTTATTAGTTTCTACATTATTTAATTCTCTTATTTTTGATTTTATCCATAAAGGTAATTGATCAATATCAGGTGACAAAAATAAAGAACTCCAGCCTAAATACGTATCAGATATAGATTCAGAGGTTTTTTCAGACTTTATTTGAAAATATTTACTTTCTAATTCCATAATATATTTCCCTAGACTGATTAAATTGTCAATAATTCGTATATAAGGTTTTTTCTTTAAACCATCAAGTTTTTGTAAAGGTAATTGTATTAGAGAATATTGCAGCTGAAATAAATAGCGTAGCTGTGATAATTTATACATGGAAACATTAGACAGATCTCGAATAATAGAGACTATGTATACACTGCAGGCATGTATAAGCATTTTAACCATAGATGTGTATTTTTCATGTATATTAAAACGATTTGATTGTAGATAATGAATTAATATAGCATCATGAGCGTTATTTTCTTCAGATATAAAATTTCCTTCGACGTTCAAATCAGCTTCACTCAGTTTTAAAGAATTCCAATTAGAATTAGAAGATTGTTTATTAGGAAAACATATATTGTTTAATATAGTATATAACTCTTCGTCCTTATCTGCATTCGGCGAAAATAAAGTTTTCAAATTAAAATCTTCTTTTTTATTATCGTTTTTACTCTTTGGCGTCAAATAAATTGATTCAGAGTTTGCTGTAACTTTTTTGGGAGAGTCTTCATTGGTATTATCATTATCATCAGCAATAACTACTTCGTCTGAATATATATCAATATTTTTCCAATTCATGTACCGTATGGCAATTATGTAGTGGAATATACGTAAATTCATATATTTCCATAAATATATACTTAATTTATTTATGTATATATATCATTAATTAAATGAATACTATTATATTATACGTAAAGGATAATATTTGTTTAATTATATTATAATAAAATAAATAATTATATTTTAATGAAATAAATAATTATATTATAATAAAATATAATCAAATATTTAATATAACATTATTGATTTGTAAGCAAGCTATTTAGAAATAACAATTAATGGCTTTGCTTGTATTTGAATAAAGAGAATAAAGCTAAAGTTCTTACGGTGAGAACTGCTGTCGCTATTATTAGATGTGCTTTTGATAGGTGCATCACTTTCAAAAGAGTAATCTGTTGAATCTAATGTAGCACTATGGGTAGATTCATCAAAATCTTTTTCTTCAGAAGACAAAGGGGAGATAGACGAAGAAAGTACCAAATCATCAGAAGAAGTTTCATGGAAGTAGTTGTAGGTTGGGACACCTGGATATTTTTTTTTGAGTGGTTTATAGAAGATTTTGGAAAATACATCGTATGTGGTATTTACAAGAATGTTTGAACTACACAGCATCTCTATCAAAGCGAAGTCGTATTTTTCTGCTAAATTTTGAGCTGCAAGTCTAAGAAGTAAGGAATTGTTCAAGAAAACCATTTTCAATAAAGTGATTTCATCTGCCTTGATGTTCTTGTAAAACCCCTCATATTGAGAAGTGTTTTGAAAATACTTTGTATACAGATCAACTAAATTTGAAGAATCATACTTTGATCGACATGTACAAAAATGACACGTTGTCAAGCGTAACAATTGTATTGAAGCTTCGATGTATTTCTGCATAAATAATATTATCACAAACATATTAATAGGTAATGGGTATAAAAATGCTATTTCCCTAATAACATTCAATTGATGTTGACAGCTATATATGTGTCCACGTATATACAGATATAAAAAAATTAGATGTGTATTATATTTAAAGGGTTTTATTTTGCATAAACTATAAATTGTTTTTATAATTTTTCCTAATAAGTAGCGCTATACTACCAAATATGCATATATAAATTCAAATTTTTTCATTAAATTTAAGATATAATAATAATAATAATAATAATAATAATAATAATAATAATAATAATAATAATAATATTAATAATAATAATAAAATAAGAGACAATAAATATTATCCTGCAATTATTGACATGAGTATATATGTTAGACGTATGTATATTTGTTTTTTGATATGATTATTCATATCAATATACAGTTTATATGTGTACGTAAAAAAATAAATATATGCTTTATGTATAATACAAATATTTTATAACCTTAGATTTTTGATATTTAATTACCTCGTACAATTGCCTGAATGAAATATTAGCTTTAGTGGTTGCATTCTTTATCAAGAATAAACCAATAAGATAAACACGTTTAGCATTCCTTACGGTTTTATGCAAATTCAAATAAGATTGAGCTTTATTTGTGTAGAAATCTTCAGCATATTTATTACTATCCACGTCAGGTGGAATCAACAAATAATGTGTATCCGGTTTAACTTGGTAATTAGTGAGAACATTAATGAGACGCAATTCCATAGCAGTACGCATATATTCATATTTGATTATTTTCTCAATTGAATATAAATTTTTATTTGCTGCTGTACACAAAGTCAAAAGTTTTCGAGCTAATACTAAACTAAGAATATATTGCTCTCCCCCACAGTAATTTTCCGATTGAGAGACAAATTTGTAAAGCAACCAAAAAATAAAAGGGGTTGAAGATCCTGAATCAGGAATACACAGCAATAAAGTTTGTGTACAAGAATACAAAATGTTGGAATATTGAGCAATATATAATTTGGAATCAGCTTTCTCTTCATTTTTATAATGTACTAAAAACCTCTCGAATATAAATAACACTAAATTGAGATTATTCTTCACTGTTTTATAATCTGACAACGTTGCTTTAACAAGATGCACAAAATAATTCCAAAGAAATAGGTTTTTATTCTCAAACTGTAATATTGAGTAAATGGTCTGTGTAAATTTCGCATAGCTTCTTCATTTACCTTCAGTATGTGTTTCCCAAATGTTTCCTAAGTAATTAATAAATAATCACATTTTACAGCATATAGTTAATCTATAAGTTCTTACATTAATTGAATTAAGTTAAAATATATTAAATGTCTATTATAAATTAGTCAATATATATAATTTTATGACATATTAGTATTTAAATATATTATTAATATTACATTGGGTTCATATATACTACATAGCTCTACTGTTTACAGTGTGGATTATTAAGAAATATTTTGATGACATATTTACTTAAAAATTATATATATATATATATATATATCTATATCGTATCTTTTATATATAAATTATAATTATTATATTAATCATAATTATTATTGCATTATATTAATAATAATTAGTATAAAATTTTGATAAGCAATAATAATAGTTATATGAGCTTACTTCAGATGAGTCTTCAATTTTTAGATACTCTTCACACATGAGAGTATTCGAGTTTACAAATAAATTACAGTTCTTGGGTACATGTATAGCATCAAACAACTCCAAGAAACTATCCAACGTTGGGTCATCTGAATACCTACTAGTCATCTTTTTTGGAAATAACTCCCAAAAAAGTAACACCTATAGAAAAAAGAAATATAATTAAGGTAAGATATTATTCATTAAAGGTAATGAAGTAATTAATATTTAAAATAATTGGCATTACCTTAGACTTATTGTTAGATGCCTCTGACACTTTATTCTGGGAAGCAATAGCATTGAATTTCTAATAAATTTATAAATACAAATTCCCATTACTCGGCGTTGACGAAGACGGCCCTTTTTATATACATAAGCAAAGTATAATATCAAGTACCTTGTGCGTTTCCGAATAAGCTTCCTCTGTATCATTATTTGAAAGCTTGCTAATAATCAATTTATGTTTATTGGCGGCTTTTCTTATAGTCGAGTTAATCATATTCTCAATAGGAGCATTAATTTCACGTTTTTCAATAGAGACTTTGACACTAAAAATAAAATATATATATATATATATATATATGTATATATATATAAATATAAGGTAACAATAATTCATAAACTTATTACATTATTTTTAACATTTAGTGTAATTTACTGATACTATATATACAACTAAATTTATGTATAAACACGACAATGACCTATAAATATAAAAGAAATTACTTTAAAATTTTAGATCTTGTTCTTTTTGTAGTGTGTCCTAGACATTTAAGCATTTTTCGAAACTTGTTGTACAAAAAATCAAAGTAAGAGAGTTGCTTTATATAGGGATATTTTTCTTCTTGGTTTAAGGGATAGAAAACGTATTTGGGGTATGATTTTTGAAAAAATAAATATTTATCATGTATGGTAAAAACTGTTTTTGGATTTTGTTTTGTGTCTTCTTCGTTTAGAACCGGTTCATGTTCTTTTGATGTATTATCTAAATAATCTGTAATTTGATACTTTGTTACCTTCAGTTTCTTGTAAAGCGGATGGGTTCAATATTTTGTTGGAACTCGTTAATTCTTCAAAGTTTTTCAAAAATTTGTCACAATCTTCACGAGGAATGGGTTTATAATAATGTGATTCGCAGAATCCACTCATTAAATTCTTCAGGTGCTTTGATAACCACAACAGCTTATTGGACACTTTATTATAATTGGAGTTAGTTTTGCAATAATCTGAAGAACGAAATGAATAAAGTAAATAAATCTCATATAAGAAAGTTATATACTCATGACTGCGCATCAGACATAGTAATAATACATATATTTGTACTATATCGACTTATTATGATTATGAACCGTTTCTCATATCATAAGCATTCTGATTCGAATGTATTATTATTATTATTATTATTATAATATATATATATATATATATATATATATTGATGAAATTATAGCTGACCTATTGCTTTTATGCAAGCAATATGAGCTTGCACGAAATCCTTTAAGCATAGAGATATGTAGATACATTTTTCTAGAGATGACACATAATTGTATCCGCTTTGAGCACACCAAGAAAAACAATGTCTAGAAAGAAGCAAAAAAGAAGGGTTTTTGGACGATAGCGCATTAATTCCATTTTTATACAATATACACGATTGCAATTCGTCATCCTTGTTTAAATATAGCAGGGCCTGTAAAACGTATGATTACATAAATTTGATTATTGCTGTATACTGTTTATTTAATCCTATCATTTTTACAATAAATTTATAAAATTAAGTATATACATATACATATATATACATAAATATATACATATTATACATATAGATATATAGATATATATGTATTTTTATTTATATATATGTATAATTTCAACAATATATTAATTAAAGTAGATTCTTTTTAGTAGCTTAACTATAATATATTCAAATTTACTTGTACATGATAATAATGAAATTGTTAATGAATAATATAATTAAATGAATCTAATCAAATTACTTGAGTGTAATTGATTACAGCCTGTGTATATTGATGGCAAGCCCTGAAATATAGGAAAAAAGCAAAGGACATACGAATAGCAGTCGGCGAGCAAATATATCAAAGTAAAAGTCATTTTTTTGGACTTATTTGGAAACTCTGAGTAAATCTGCCAAGCTTTCTTAGCAACTTCAAGTGCCTCATCCGATCTGTGCATAGATTTATAAATTAAAAAATTCTTACTTTTTCTTCATTAATAATTCCTGAGAATCATTGATTATATTATTCAAATGAATTTCATTGGTATTTGTATCCATATACTCTTGAATGTATTCTAAATCTTAGAATATGTATAAATGAAAATGAGAGAAGGTACTGCTATTTTATATAAAAAAAAAAAAAAAAATCCTTTTTTTTTCTTTAGTAAGTAAATAACATTTGATTTAGAACAAAAAAAATATACAAAAAAATAGATTTCTAGTTTGACGAGGGATGGAGTTTGTTAAACATAGGAAAAAAAGCCCAGCGGCGGATAGGATTGTTTGAGCAATAATTGTGTGTAGGGGATATATGTGTATAATAACTAGAGTCTATAATAGCATTAATATCAATATTTCGTTTTGATGATTGATTTTCTTTGTCGTGAAGCTTTGATTTGGTTGTTGATGCGACAGGTATATACATCGTAGTCATCGATTGAAGAAACCATGGATGGTTTAGTGCTTCTTTTGCTGTTTTGATGCGAAACTTAGCATCGTACATCAATAACCTTTTTGCAAGATCAACAGCTAAAGGATATTTTGCCTTCACTTGTTGCCTAAAACGTATTCCTTTGCGCAAAGTTTCCTTTATCATTTGGCTTCCACCTTTTATATTAGAAAGATCATAAGGGAAATGGCCGTCCAAAAAAATGTACAGAATTACACCGACGCTCCATAAATCAGATGCTTCCGTGTATAAGCCATTGTATCCTTCTGGTGCCTGCAAGACATAACATGAAACTTCCATTAAAGTATGCGAATTTTTAAGCATAATAAATGCAAATATAAGCGGAGTAAATAGAAAATATTATCAGAATATTTGAACATATTAATCAGCAATATATTAATTGTTGATTAACTTGTATTAACTTATACTATTTAAATCAATCATATAAGTAATGCAAACTTTGACATGTTCTAATTAATATCAACATCTATACTCATCATCCATATATCTATACTTGGCTGTTATATATATATACATATATATATGTATATTAGTGTTTCTACCATATAATCTCTAGTTCCAACGATAGAAATTTCATTAGGTACTTTAGGAGGTCTCGGTAGTTCAGGCCAATCCACCATTAAGCTCATGTCGTAGTCAACGATTGATAATTCGGTCAACGACAAATCTTTAAATAAAATATTGTCCAATTTTATGTCACGGTGTAGGAATTTATGTTGGTGTAAGTGGTCAACTCCTTGAAGAATTTGATATAGAACCATTTGTATGAGGTGGTTTGGAATCGAACGAGGAGAGAATTTGAGTACATAGTCTACCAAATCTGACCCTTCATATAAGTCAGATATTATATAAAAGTTTTGACTGTCTTCTATGAAATCTCTCATTTTTAAAATATTTGGATGAGGAAACTTTGGCAGTCGTCGATACAATGCTCTGTAATAATTGTCGCTAGCTAAAAGTTTCTGTTTCTGCTTTGGAACAATTTTCACAGCAACCGCATCTTCTTTTTGTAAATCAAGCCCTTTATATATAGTCGACGTACTAAAAACATTATGATTAGCATTTTCTAATTTTTTTGTTAATTAATTGTGTATTTTTATTCTTGCAGAAAACATTATATGATAAGTGTATCTTTGTATAATGTACATATCAATGGATATATCAAATACATAGATTACAGAAAACCAGTACAATATTATAAGTAAAGATTACTTTATGCATGTCGTATACGTATAAATAAAAAGATAAGTTCAGACACTAGAGTGCAGCATTTTACTGTTTCTCATATATTCAATAAACCAAAGTAAAACATCATTTTTATGAGAATATAATTTACTTATTATACATATGCTATGGTATTTATTTAGTTCGCAATAAAGACATCTTATAGATTATATACATATTCTTTCTTACAATCCTTTCCCTATAGGTTTTTCCTGAGGATCATTTTTTTTCCAAACAAACCGTTTGGAACTACCAACATAAGAGTGACATACATTTTCGTTGACATTTTGATGAAAATACTGATCCTTATTTAAAGAAGATATTGATATTAAAGAATTTTGAGTCAACATAATTTACGATTACGTATATACTATCAAAGCGGATAAAGAAACTCTGATCAAGGGAAATAATATATAAAACCAATTATTTATTTAAACTAATAAATAGACATTTAAATTCTCACTTAATTATATATAAAATTAAATTTACATATAAATAGATCAAATTTAAACTTTTCCCTGAAATCTGTTAGAACGCGGGTTCAACATCCTTACATTTTAACATACAAATCAGACTTAGACATTATTCATAGCTCATAAATGATCTCAATTTAATTCAGTTTGGTTTAAAAATAACATTTTGCTACGATTGATAACACCCAGCCGCAGATAACTTTCATTATGACTCTTAAATAATGTATATGTTTTTATTTAATTCAAATGATAGTATAAAAAAAAACTCACGTAACAATAAAATTGATACGTTTCATAATGAAAGAAATTTATTTAATGTAAACTAATTTTTTTGAATAATTTTTCACAAACGTTTTTTCATATGTTGGATTTTTGTTTGCTAGTTAAATTAAAATTTTGTGAAATCTTGAAATGACGAAAATATATTATTTTTCTATCGTATACATAGTTTACTATGTGAAGCATGATTATTGTTGAAAAAAATTCTATGTTAAATTAATTTGAATGATTTGTTGTTTTACATGATCAAATGAAGCTTTAAATATCTTAAGAATGATTTTTTTTTAACAATATTCGAATTAAAGAAATTATGCAAACTTCAAATATATATTAAAATATGTCTTTATATATGAAAAAATGACTAAGATAAATTTTCTTGTTCGTCAGAATCCAAAGTATCTTCTAAATTATTTTCTTTCATTTGTTGAGTAAAATATTGATTACAATTTATGTGCAATTCTTTTAAAGCTTGACTAATTAATTGATTATTAGATTGTTCAGCAGTATGTACGATAATATTAGAGTTGTATGTGATACCCTTCGTAAGCTGAAATTCTTGTTCCATGTTCTCCAGACAGAATACCTGTTTAATTTAAATGAATGCTCAATCTTTCAATAAACACCGAGTCTTTTGAATATGAAATCCAATCTGTTTTGCATCTTTTTGATAAAGCTCAAGAGTGGGCTGATTTAAGCAATTGTTTGAGTCGTTTACACAAGGTTAGACGATTTATTTCTTTATAGTACTCTTTCTCTTTCAGGTACTACAAAAGTACAACCTTTCTATAGCTGTATTATCCAATTGCGAGGCTATAGCCAGTAAATTGACTGAATGCTTGAATCCTTCTTTACCCGGTAATTTAAATGAATTTTCATTAGTATTAATTTAATTAATACGAATTTTTTCTTTAAATTTTAAAATAGTACAAATGTACATTTATTTTATTATTTATGTAATCACTGAGTTAAAGTATTCTTATTTATAAATAATTTCAAATAAAATAAATATAAAAAATTTTAATGATTTACAGCATAAAATAAATGCTTACATATTTTGGATTTTTTTTATTTCATAATATGAACACTTATAATTCAAACATCTGTGTGTATATTTATGAATACGCATAACTTAAATATTTTTTTCAATAATTAAAGAAAATTTGTGCAAATCATTAAAATGCAATAATTAAACATGTCTAATTTTTGACAATAAATAGATATACTATACAATATATATTTTATTATAAAACTGTTAAATTTCTAAAATATTATTATCAACAATAATCTAAAGATTTCTGTGTAACTATGTACAAATTTTAGCATAAGGGGTGCTTTAAAAATAAATAAGGGTGCTATGATACATATATGTCTACATGTTGTAATAATTACAACGATATTAGAAAACAGAATTAATAAATAACGTTATTTATTGAAATAAAAGTGTTTATAATAATTTTATATTTATAAATAAATTATTTAAAACTCAAGCTTGAAGCATAAATTTTTTATGTATTTGTTGCTTTAGCGGGAGTACACCTTAAATGTTTGGATGTTTATAAAGAAATTTTTAGTAAATTTGATGTAAATTATCATTTTTTTATAAAATGTTTTGAATAGGAAGAATATTTTTGTAATAATTTGGGTTTTTGGAGCTGCGGATTATTTCCCGTATTCGCAGATTCTTCATTTCAAGTTAAACCAGTATTTATTGAAATTATCAAAACATTTTATATCCCTATCAATAAAAAGTTGTTACCATGTTTAAGTGGTAGGATTCTTCATATATTCGGGAATTTCGACGAATATGATTGTCAGGCTTATTAGTTGCTCTGTTACCTGGGTTAGAAACCATAGCTGATGGCAGCCAAACCGAGCTTAAGTATATATTGAAATGTATTGAAGAATGCGTTGGAACAAAACAATTTTGTTGCACTCTATGGATTGTTGCTCTTAGGTAATTTTTAATTAATTATATTATACACTTTTTATTTATAAAACACTCTATTTTTTTCTCTAAATATTAGAAAGGTGCATTATACAGTTTTATATTATTATATATATATATATATATATATATACATATATTAATTGTTATTCTTACTGTAATACATAATATATTATTATTACAAGTTTATAATGTATGTGCTTTAAAATACAGTAATACAAAAAACAATTAATTTATGCCTAGTAACATAGACCGGGTTTTCTATTAATATATGGGTTTATTAATTTTATGATTCTTATCAAAATCTAGGTTTGTTTATTTGAATTTTAGTAAAAATTACTTTATTATATGCACATCAGTATATGCTGTGTGTTCGTAGACTGTTTATTTATTAATAAATATTAGTATTTAAATAGTGTAATTGCATTCAGAACTTCAAGAGTTCGATTACCAGCATTAAACCTATTACACTCCATAATAAGTGTTCCGAAAATTGACATTTGTGATGTGCTACCTTTTCAAGATACTCTTGTTTTGAATGCAATAGCTACAATTTTCCATGATGAATCAATTCTTGTCCAAAGACACCTTTTAGATTTATTAATTCAATTTGTACCCTTTAATTCGAATATATTCAACAAAGACCAACAAGTAATGAATTAGTTAGCTCAAAATAGAACGCAACAATATATATATAGATCAATTTTATGAGTATGTTTAGCATATAACTCTTCATACTAACATTACTAAACATAGTACTTTATAATAATCAACGGAAACTGTAAAGTGTTTTCTTTACTAACTGAATTTGGTCCAGGTTTTTCTATTATACCACGCGCTTTATGTATTTTCTAAGAATGAAACATCACTTGTAAGAAGGGTTATCAATTGGATTACAGACGAAACAGAAATATACTCTAAAAAAAATCTATTAGCTTATTTTGAGCAACATGTAAGACTTTTACTATTTTGCATCTATTTATGAATAATTACCAACTACATCTATTATTGATCAAATTACCTTTTTATTAATAGATATATTATGTTTAAATATACAATATATAAGATATAATATATAATATATAATATATAATATATAATATATAATATATAATATATAATATATAATATATAATATATAATATATAATATATAATATAA
>JAQIFP010000023.1:0-76655 GCA_030141585.1 Ophryocystis elektroscirrha
TTCTACAGACGCTTCTACTCAGAATTAAAAACGCTTCTATTCAAAGTGTATTGACGCCTTAATTAAACGAGTATAAGCGCTTTGACTATTAAATAAAAAAAAGTTAACTTCTACAGACGCTTCTACTATAATGTATGAGCTTTTCAAACAAAGATATAACGAGTTGTTATGCACGATTTTAACAACAATCGCCAAATCCTAAAAAATTTTATTCAGAAATAACAAATAAGCCCATAAACTTAAGCTATGAAGAAGAATGAAATTTTGTCAAGAGAATAAATAATCGGAAAACTTTGATTTTAGCGTTTTATTAAACATTTGCAATAGGAGCTTTTAATATTGATAAATGTTTAAAAGTTGAACATGAACTATAAATGTATGTTTTTGTATGCATGATAAGATTATTAGTAATACGGATTTTATTTGCAAATTTAGTATATAGGAACCTATTTCTGCTGGCTTAATTTTTATTATTTATCATGTATTGTAAATACATTAACATGAACAATATTTTTCAATTCATTATATTAACTTAATGGCTTCTATTTTCAATTGTCTTTGCCACACTAACGCTTTAGGACATGACATTAAAAACGGCGAAAAACGACTGCCAAAAAAACTTCCGTATGCACTACTTAAGGACTTGGAAAATACATCCACGCTGCTACAAGCAGAAATTATCAATACTTACACCCATTTTCGTCAAATAGCTCCAAGCGGCTACATGAGCTTTTCGAAGTTCCGACAAGCTCTTGGAATGCTTGGAATGATAGATGATTCTTTTTTGTTGGAAAATATGTTTGCAGCTTTTGATACAGACAATAATGGTTTTGTAAGATAAAAATACTTAAAATATTTAGTTTACTAATGTAACGTAAATGTTAAAATAAATATATATTTTGATAGATTATCACATGCGAAAAATTCTTATCTATTTATATGAGTTATCTATATAGTTCATTTGTTAACTCTTAAGGGTTTTATGATGTTTTCTACAAATTAATTAATTTTATAATATTTATACTGTATTTTTATAACAATAAATATTTAAAAGGCATTCTTTTACAAATATATTATATGTTTGATCAGACATATACATGTATATAATATATAGCTTTTCTGTCACAAATTTCTCAATATTTCGGACGATCTATACCATATATATACATATATAGATAGTTTACGTTAATTTGAATTAATGAGACATTTTACATACTCACAATATATAAATATATAAATAAATTTAATTTGTTGTATATACGCACTATTTACATTGGTACCAATCAAACTAATTTTGTTTAAAATAAAGTATCTAACTTAATAATGTAATAATAAATGAATTGTTTATTGATTATTTTGCTTTTTATATTAACTGTATTATTTTCTAATGAAATAATACCTAATATATAATAATGTAATATAATCTTCAGCTAGTAACATATTCTCGAAAAGTTTTTTGTCTTATGTCACTGAATAATTTAAAATTTAAAATTTCTCATCGAACTACATTTTTCTTATGTAATTAAAAGTATTATATAACTGAAACATTTGATGCAACATCATAATATTTTGTTTGTCTCATTTTAATTTTTCATGTAAAATTTCAGTTAACATTCAAAGAATTTACTCGAAGCATTGGTATTATGATAAGAGGAGACATGAATGACAAATTATCTCTTTCATTTCGGATATTATGCGCCAAAAGAGACAAGAATAGTCGAGTAACAATTAAAGGAGTTTCGTCTGACAATGAGTTGTACTTAACATTAAAACAGTTTCAGCTAGCTATATATAGTTTAGATGTTACAAAAAGACAGCTTATAGGAGACGATAATTTACAAGTCGACGATAATGCTATACTTACGGTATTTAATGAAGTCGCTACTTATATCACTAAAGACAATTTGCCTGCTATATCACTCGACGATTTCAAAACAGCCTTGAAAACGAATGCCGCATTTTCCCGTTTATTGGGAATCAATCCAGGCGCATACGACCATTACACAGCGCTTTCTCAAGCAGATTATTATAGATGTCTCAGGGGAGAAAATGAAAATACAAAAGCGTCTGCCTATAGGCACAGTGATTCAAAAATCAGCAACGACATTTATTATTCAGATGACGCTGTTGTCCCAAAAAATCCAGAAAAAACTCAAGATTTCAAATGTCCAATATTATTCTCCGTTCTGCAGATGGAAATTCACGATATTCTTTGTGAACTAGAAACTTGTAAAAATAAATTATTCAAGCTTAAAGGTATTTTGTACAAAACAACAATAGTTGGTTTACACATTTGATAAATATTATTTCTAAAATTTGCAATGTAAAAGATTTATGTAAGTAACATTAATGATTTGGCTTATATGAGGTTTATTTATTTTTGATATGTATGCTTTGTATTAAACTTATAATAAATTATAGTTTATAAGACTATTTCGCTCGTGCAAATATGTATTAAATTTTTTTTCAATAATTTAGAGTATATTTATCTTAAATTAATAGATTATATTTTTAAATTCGTATATAAACATTTAAAGTCATTTTTTTATTAAACATGATTAATAATAATACTTACTAGGAGTCACTTCTGCTATGAGTAAATCCATGAATTTTTCGCAATGGAGACTTCTGCCACATAATTTGAATAACTCCAATTTGTTCATGAAGAGTAAGGAATGATTTTGTCTTATATATTAATAGAAATCTATAACAAAGCTAGAAGTTCTTTTAACTATGATCCCAATTCAAGTGAATTCGAGTTAATATGTTACTATATAATTTTTTGTTAGCTTCTCCAACAAAAACTCCTTTACACAGTTCTTTCTGTCACAAAACAAAACCTCCCAGCTCCTCCCCCGAACTTGAGTCTGTTTTTGAACGAAATCCAAAACAAAAAAACAAAGTAATGATTTAAATGTGCTATTTATATAATTTTGTTAACTTTGATGACTTGTACTCTGTATTTCAATATTATTTAACTAGTAATTTATATTTGTGAATGATATTATAGATAGTTTGTAATAAATTAACGGTATGTCCGATATTGATAAGCAAGTTTAAATATTTTTATAATTTCATTGAATCAGTATACTTCAGTTACATATTGGCAAATTTAGGTAAAAGGTTTCCTTATAGGATACTCTACATTGGAGACTAAATCTGGAGCTGATTTTTCAGAGCTTGCGATACTTTCCAACATCGAAACCAGACTTACACGACTTCAAAATTTAGTTAATGATGCTCAGAAGTACGGGTTTTTAATAAAAAACTTTTGTAGCTTAACTCGAAAAAGTAAAAGCGTGGGTGAAAACACAATAGCACCTCGAAGAATGTACATGAATCGACCAAATATAAATAATATTCGTTTTGGAAGACGTTCAGTTTCACTTATGTCTCGAAAAAAAAATTTGCTATGGGGTAGCAATAAAGGTTTAACAGTTCATTTTGGGCATCCGTCTTGGAATACTGTATTGAACATAATGGTTGGTATCAGAATAGCAGCAGGAAGAATGGCAAATGAACCAAAGCGTAATATTGAGCCTTATGACTTTATCATGAAAGAAAAGATTAGTATTCTTCCGAGGTCATCCATAAATTCTAAAATTAATCCTCCATCAAAAATGGTCGCTGTTCGGTTCATAGACTTCGCACCTATGGTTTTTTATAAACTCAGGGAGGCTTTTGGAGTTACTTTGCCTGCTTATTTACAATCTGTTGGACCCGAACAGCTGGTTGGCAATATGGCTCTGGGAAATCTCGCTTCTTTATCTGAATTATGCAGTCACGGAAAAAGTGGATCCTTTTTTTATTATACTGCTGATGGACGCTTTCTCATTAAAACGGTTAGTATATATTAAACAAAAAAAAAATTGCTTTAAAATTACTAATACAAGTATAATTGAATTTAACCCCACTATAATAAACTTACTTTACTACATTGTGTGCATATAGTAACATATGTATTGTAATATAGTACACTGGTGCATCATATGCTTCAATTTCATTTAATTTCTCGATAAATTAAATATTGCATGAATGTTATTTGTAATATAAAGTACTAGTCATTTCTTCATTTAAATTTTACAAAAACTTATAAGAAATAACGAAGCTAATAATTTGATAAGAAACGTAAAAACAAAAATCAATAATAAAAAAACGAATGATAAAATTTACTGAAGATGTTTCTCTAAAAAATCTTAGCAAAAATTAAACTAAATTTTAACTATTTAAATATTGTAATAGCATTTGAAAATAATTCAATTTTAGCAACATAATTTTGAAAATCAATTTGTTGAACTAGGTTTAACATAGCTTTCATTTCAAAACGTATTATTGTAGATAAATCAATCATCTGCAAATTTTTTTCGACGTATTCTAAAAGATTATTATTATCACATGATAGAGAACCCTTACACGTTGTTAACGAGGTGCGAAAAACCAATAAAAAACGCGAAATAGGTTCTACGGTCTGCACGCTATGCGAATAAAAAAAAAATATAACAATACTGGCGCAAAGTTGTATTTTGTAATTATGGGTAACATTCTTCAAACTCCTGTGGAAATTCATCGCAGGTAATTCAACTTTTAATAATGAAGTTTTTTTACTTTTTTAGATACGACTTGAAAGGTTCATGGTTTAAGCGAACTGTCGGAGACAGTGCTCAACAAGATCCTACAATTGCAATGAAGGATTTAGATATGATTCTCATGGAAGAACAAATAAATATTGGGGAATCAAAGAAAAACGAGTTAATGACGATCATTCGCAATGACGCTAGCTTTTTCTGCAGACACAAAATAATAGATTATTCTCTTATAGTCGGGATTCACAACAAAATGAATGATATAGGTAAATTTTCTTGAATTACATGTTTTTGACAGATTACGACTATGAAGACATATTAATTTCTTTAACGCCTTATCCCGCACAAAAGGTATATTTTTTTTTTTCCTTTTATTTTTTAGAGAGATATTAAAGGTATCACTAGTGCCAAGAATACATGCATATACTATTTTGGAATTGTTGATTTTTTTACGTCTTATTCTTTGAAAAAACAATTAGAAAAAAGCCTTCGACTTGTTTCTGGTGCTGACGTTAAGGGTATTTCTAGTGTAAATCCCAACTTCTACGCTGGTAATTGAATATTCATCTGTTCATACTTTATTAAAACTCATTATGCAAAATATGTATCAATATAATTCAATATAAATGATATATTTTATTCAATATATTCAATTTATAGAGCTGTATTCTAGCTTGCATAAAAATATATTAATTTTTATTTCAATGAGGTATTGTCTATGTAAAATTCTCATATATACAGTTTAGTGTACAATCAAATTGCATTAAATAAAAAAAAATTATATTTATGTATAAAAATTGCTTATACAAATTATACTTATAATTTATATGATGACAATGTTATATTGTATCTCTATTTCAGCTCGTTTTGTGGATTTCCTAGATAGCCGAATAACTTAAAGTCACTCAGTCTCTGAAATTCTTTTAAATGTATTTTTGGGAGTAGCCTTATTGTATGTTATCCATCCTCCTGTGGAGTAATCTGTATATTCTTCTTCAATAGGTTTTTTATAATCGTTATGGTGAAACCAATATGCCGGGCGAGTTTTATTTTTTGGAACAGTTTCTCTTTTGATTTGTAGGAAGTTTCTTTCACTTGAAATTGGTTCTTGTACCTGTTGTGTTTTTTGCATAGACTCTGTCAATTGTGCGAAAGGTCTTATAAGCAGCTCGACATCTAAAAGTAAATAATGAAAAAAGTGATTCCTTGAAATATTTTCATACCATTTTTATATGCTTCTATATGCTGAGCTTCAATAGCGTGCTTATTTTGTTGAAATAATTGCAATCTTCGTATACATTTTTTTCTGTTAAATGTGTTTATAATGTATAATTTTTTTTTGACTAATATATAAATTTATTATACCTTAAGTATAGCAAGTGTTTATACGTTTCAGATTCACTAAAAGCCAAAAGTTCTTCACGACCTTTCAAACTTTTCACACAATAGTTAACAGCTGCTCTAATATCCGCTATTATTGCTCTTTCTTCTAAATTCAATAATTCCAGTTCTTGCTTATTTTTTTCTTGTTCCATAAAAAGCGTTTCATTCAACTATCTTTAATTAAAACTTTAATCTTTACATTTTTTAAATATGCTTCTGCTTTATCTTGGCGTCCTTTGATAGAGTCTATGGAATCAATTTTTAATGAAATAGGTAAATAATTCAATTGGCGGGTCTTCACAGTATTATAAACATCCTTTATATTTTTCGTAAGCTATAAATTCAGATTTAAATAAACATCAATCACATCAGTAATCCAATCGACATAATCCCTTTTCTCTTGTTCTACTTTTTCTTTCTGAGAAATAAAAAAAAATTTAAACTTGGTGCACATATGCAATCTACAACTTAATATAACTTCTGTCATTACAACTTAAAACTGATAAGTAATAAAAAATAAGGTGTCTTAATGTTGTGCATATACATTTATTGTTATGAATTGTTGTATATACAAATTTGAAGACATCATAATTTTTTTTTTATTTTGAATTAATAATCGCACTCATATTCGCTCAAAACAATGATGCATTTACAATAGTTATAAAATAGTATTATATAAACAGTAAAACTTTTTTTTTCTAAAGATATTCTTAGATCATACGCGTTTTCCTTTAAGTTGCTTATGTATAAATATGTACATGTATGCATTAATATAATGTTACAATCAGCGGAATCATTTTATAAATCCACAGTCGTGAATTTCAACTTATTCGCAAATGTACCTAGTTCATAAAACTTTGCTTTCTTATCCTTATGAAAACTACACTAAAGCCTTACCAATATGGAGTTTTTAGTCATATTTTGGATAATTGTATCGTAATTATATGCATCCAGATTTTCCTGAAGCTACCTAATATGAGTCATCCTTACATAAATCATTTTTAGAGATGCATATATATTTAGAAGTTCCTCAGAATAATCTTTATCAAACTTTTATATGTATACTACTATACCCCTCAGCTGCTTTTCAAATGCATAAAACTATAAATATATACAATTATTTTAAGTTTACTGTTATGTCTTTGCAATCAGTTTGTATTTTTTGGTGATTTATCAATGTCGAACATAACGGGACAATCTAAAGCTAATGTCTTTCCTCTTCAAGCTTACAGGGAACTTTATGTCATATATGTTGCAAAAGTCCAATTTTTCTTGTCCTGTGCAAATTTTATCAGATATATTTCTTCGCAAACTCGTATTTTATCTATTTTAATTTTTTGATATATAAGTATAATTGAATAGTTTAGTTTAATTAAATAGCTTATTTTTAAATTACATATATTAAATTTATGCTTTATAAAAATTCATTTTATTGGTTTTTGAATAATATCGGTTAATCTAATTATCATATTCATGAATATTTATAAGAAAAAAGTCTGTTAATGGATTACATTTCAATAAGACAACTAGGTCAATTTACTCTAATAACAATTAAATGCAGTATACGTAAAGCATTATGGTATACTATTCATGAAAGCAAATGTGATAAATTAATATGAATCTAATTAAGATTTAGTAAAACAAGTACCTTTTATGGGTTCTGGCACATTAAATTTGAAAGGAGAGTTTTTGATGGGCAAAACATTGACAAAAACTTTTGTACAAAAATAAAATGAAAACGTTATGTGAAAGAACGACAAAATGAAATCACATATATAAAATTATTAAAAATAAATCCTTATCATGGCTATAATATAAATTAATTACAGCTAAATCAATGGTGCAGGTTTTATACAGTAGTTACGCGTTAAATAAATTGTAATATACGTTTTTCAAACTAAAATTCTATAAAACTATATATCCAATTACAATTCTTAATACGTATTTAGAATTTCATAGATATGGCTTACTAGATAGACCGTTTATGCATTTTGTTTGTAAGACAGTAACGCCAACAGAAAACTGATATATAGTTGATTTTATAAAATTACAGTTCCGTCTTCATTATTTTTCAAATTAGTAACAGACAAAGACCCCGTTATAGAATAAGTAACCTGATCTTCTTTACTAAAATCGAAATTTAATTAAAGTTTTTAAGTGTATATGACATAATATAAGTATAAATATGTAATATATGCTTTATTTGTCATATGATAATGTTCTTATTCTATTATTTTTCAGAAAAACTCATATTAACCTATAAAAAATAGCATCTTATAAATTAATTTTATGGATTCTTATGTGTGTAATGTTTTTTAACAAATATATATATATATATGTATATCAACTTACACAGTCAATAAAATCAAACAAATACAATACTTGTAAATTATTTTGCTAAAATGTTAATAAGTATGATTCTGTATTAAAAACAATATTTCACATGTGTAGTTATATAACAGTATAAACGTCGTTATACTCCTTACAGCAAATAAAGTTATTTAAGCGACATATGTCAACGTTTAGGACTTACCAATTTGTTGTGTTTTCATAACGATCTTTAAGTGTTATTACAAGTTCTTCATACTCATCAGATTTTAAAGTTATTGTATTAGTTTTTTGAAAATTTTCTAAATAACAAAATGGGCCGTATGCTTCAGCTGGTTCCACTTTTATGAGTTTGGAATCATCTGAGTGGAATTAAAAAATTTGAACAGAACTTTTTATTGCATCAAAATAGGAGTTCACTCATAATTTGTTCTTGTAAAATAAAGAAGTTGTAAATTAGATATCTCATAATTGTTTAACCATATTAAGTATATATCATGCAATTTAAAATCTATTTATAAAATGAACATATTATATAAGCTCAAATAATTTATCAATTCTCATCTATCTGTGTATGATATACACATCCCAAATTCGTGACAATATATATAGAATATTCTTATATATGTTTTAATTACTATACAAATGTAAAATAAATTTATTTCTCTAATATTGTATGCGTTTATTGACAAATTGTTATTGTAAGTGGGTTTACTGGGGTCTTAAAATTGTAAAATTGACAATGAGTATATATATATATATATTTATACAGAAATTATAACGTATTTTTTTATACCTATAACTAAACCTTTAGTGCGAATATCTTTTATGGACTCAGGTGTTTCTTCTTGTGGATAGCTGTATATATCAAGTTCGTATATTTCTGCTTTTGTGAATTGAAGCGTCATCTATATTGTTGATCGTTGATATTTACATACCATAGCTTCACAATTGTCATTAATTGAAAATACATCATAGAAAGGAGTTGAATTTTTTGAGGTATCTGTCTGTATAGTATTTACCACCACGTAAAAATTTTCTTTCAATAATTCTCTAGAAGGTATTTTTCTTTTGATGTCCTTGCAGTATATCGTTATCTATAATATTGTTGTTATTGTACATAACGGTACATAATAATTACTTCCTGCTATTAATGTGTTGTCTATAGAGTTGTATTTGACTATGAACCGCCATTCTGGGATATAACCAAAAGATTGGACGTCATGATCAGGGAATTCCAATCTGCTTTCTATATCCTTATATATATTCTAATATATTTTGAACAGATATAACAGATTATTTACGTCTGTGATGAAGCTTTGTGCGACATCCATTGTAGTATTATGTTTGATAGCATCTAAAAAACAAAGAAGTTCATTTACACAATTTTACAAAAAATGTAGATAGATATTTATAACATAACATACTCTTTTCATCT
The DNA here is from genome assembly GCA_030141585.1 of Ophryocystis elektroscirrha. Taxonomy (NCBI): domain Eukaryota; phylum Apicomplexa; class Conoidasida; order Neogregarinorida; family Ophryocystidae; genus Ophryocystis; species Ophryocystis elektroscirrha. The sequence continues at coordinate 9,733 of JAQIFP010000023.1, forward strand.
ATTTCATCTAAATTTTCCTGAGAAATGTAACTCATATTTAATGTCTATTTATGAGTGAGCAAATGATTAATACATTGTTAAGCTTTCTTTCAAAATAAGATAACTCTGCATCTTTTGGTTTATATAGCAATTTTCGGTATCTAGCGAATTTGAGACTATAAAATACATTTTACCCCTCAATTTTCTTGTTGCCTCTAAATTCCCACATGGTTCTATCTTATTTTAGTATCATATAATTTGTACAATATAATAATTTAATTTTAATTTATAAGATCCATCGTTTATTTATTTTACAGATATTATAACTAAATAATATAAATTCTTTATATTGAAACTTCTGCCAGAAAATCAAGTAACTTAAGCTGAAGCGATTTATCACTAAATTGATTTGAACAGAAGTCAAATGCTCAAAAAACCTGCGTTTCTTTACATAAAATTGTTTTGAACCAACAGATGTCCTTGGTTTACGCAAGATATATAAAAATACTGTTTTTCATATAAAACGAGCTATGATCGATCTAGCAAATATAACAGACAATATTCAGCCAGATAAATTAAAATCATAATTATTAATTCAAATTCTACATTCTTGAAAGCATAATTACGTGATTATAATAAATCTAGCAAAACAAGCATAATACATGGACTTTAAAACGCGACACAAAGATACAACATACATTCTAGGAATAATATTTCTTTATAATTTTTGTGAATAGTTTAATGGTAGAAGGTAATAACAATTAATGATCGGTTTAAGAAATGAAGTAAATTATGAAAAGTTATCTTGAAATCGTAAAATCACTTCAAGTTAATCGTAAATCTTTGAAAAATGTTAAAGGTAAGGAAAATAGAAAAATAAAACAAATTTACATCTATTTTTACAAGATTACAAAAATAGTTACTAGCTCGAAAATATGTAGATTTAATTAAATTAAAATATAACGTTCCACTATATAAATCCACAGTTCCTAAATACTCATGATTTTTACAAAGTTAATAAATTATTCTTATTAACTCAGGGTAAATTGATCTAATTACAGTTAAGTGTTATGTTAAATATATTTTTACGCGGGGACAATAAAGTATATTATTTTAATGTGTTTTAATCAAACACGCACAAACTATACTATAAATTCTGAACAAGACGTTAGTTATTTGCTTCAAAATTGCTGTACATTGTATGATACGTCTAATTTTATGTGGCTAAACACAGCTCAGTTCAATTTTAATTTGAAAGATGCTTAAGCACTCCCATTTAAATGATATGATTACTTAAATTAGCTGAAAGTGAAGGTTATGTAGTAAAATACATAAACTAGGTCATTTAATAATATATTATTAACTGTATATCTACTTTTCAAGTTACTTTCATATTAATTTAAATTAGCCTATGAGAAAGTGATCAAATTTATTTAGTATTTGTTTAATTGAAATAAGTAAAGTCAAATTATTATATGTATAATTAAGCCAGTTAATTACGCAACCAAATAATTATTGTCGCTCCAAAATAACTTATTTAATTGATTTAATTTTTTTTGATAATTAAACTTTACGAAATAGAAATATAAAGTTATGTATTAGCAAATATAAACGTTTTTATAATTCTGCATATATAACGTAATTAATTTAAAAAATTTTTTGTTGTCGCAAATTCATTAAAAAAAAAATTATGAATAATGTATTACGCCTGAGAGAGTAAAATATTATTAAATTTTTTTAGATACTAAAAAATTAAAGAAAAATTTGGGAATTAAAATGCTAAAAAACACACAAAGTTTGCTACCGGAATATTCAAAAAGAAAAGAGGCTACACAAACATTAAAAATGCTATGGAATAAGGCTAGTCAAAGTGACACTACTCCTTGTGGAGAAGACGCACCAAAAAATATATGGTCTCAAATAGGAACGGGTTCGACTGTCGATACTAAAGGCTCTAACCGGACATCCAATAGTTTTTTATCCAGAAGTAGAAGTTGTTCTCAACATTTTTTATCATTACGTGCGAAATTTGATTCCCATCAACAACCTCAACAAGAACAACAACCAAACATATTTCAGCAACAGTATTTAGCTCATCAGCAGCAGCTAAACCAACAACAGCAAGGTGATTTTATGGAAGACAGGAGACCATTTTGCAGTAGTACAAAATTATATGATTCAGACAATACTGATTCACTGCATAAAAGAAGTCAATCAGCAGATCTAAGAAGGTTTAATACAACTTCAAGTTCTACTATGGCATCAAATAATGAGGATTTAGAGATGGAATCACAATGTGCATCAAGTAATGACCATATCTATAAAGCTCAAGAAAATAATGCACTACACCGAACACCCACAAAACCAAACATTGACGACAGTATAATGATGACAGTTTCCCCATCCCAATTTCGTATAACATCAGATGGATATATATGGACGCCTGGAAATCATAAAATTCCAATATCTGATTATTTAATGCAAGGAGATTTACAAAGCCAAATTGAAAGTAAAAAATGTCCCGCGATAGCAGCACAAGCAAGTTATGCACAAGATATGTATACAACCTGGAGGACGCATGAAAAACTTGTAGATTCAAATATATTCCAACTAAGTTTCCGACCCGGTACAGATATAGAAAAGTTTAGGCGTATGGCGATTTTATTCATATTACAGCATATCCACGATTGGGGACTTTCTAATTCTACAGCCCATATATCTGTAAATAATATACACCGCATATTATTGCATTATACAAAACGAAACACTTTTCCGTCTGAACAGCAAGGTTTTATTAGTAACAATGGGGATCAGCCAAAACCCCTAACTACGGAAGTATTTGTAGGTTCCGTTTTAGCTTGTTTACGTATGGCAATAAAACACGAAGAAAGACCGGATAAGTCTAGGCATATGAGGTCTACTCCAAGCTCAGTATGTCGCTTATTAGGCATAGATGATCCCCACATACACATAGATTCTGGATTTATAAATACAGCCGAACAAGACTGCCTCAAAATTATAGCACAGCCAATGACCATTTCTAGTGCTCCTGAATTTCTAGAAAGATACCTTCTTATAGGGCAGTGGCCAAATAATCTCACTCTTATATACAAAGATCTGGCTCACTACTTTCTCAGTCTTTCTTTCTTTTCTAGAAGAGACATAGATCAGCTAGCAGGCATTGTTCCCAGTCTATTAGCAGCAGCAGCATTGTCCCTGGCTATTCGAGTCATATCTGCAGGCTCAGATCAAGGATACGAATGCTGGCCTCAGAGATTAGTTGTATATACCGGCTACACGCCTTTGCAACTAAAGCCAGGAGTTCGAGGACTTAGTGCGCTCCTTCGCCAAAAACCAGAAGGGGTAAGTAAATGAATTGAATTTTTCCTATTGAATACATCTAAATATATATATATATATATATTATAATAAATCATATTGTATTATGTGTAATAAATAATACATAATAAGTACTACATATGTAATAAGAAGTATTTTATACGTACTATTTGGGGTATAAGATATGTAATAGTAAATTATTTTACTGCAATTGTGAAAGTCTTTTACATAATGTTTTTAATTGTTTTCAATACAAGTTTAGTAAATTATTGAAAAACTTTAGATTATATTTTATTGATTGCAGAGTAAAATTCTAGAAAAATTTCACCCACGCTGGGCAAATTTAGACTGGAAATAAAAGTTTTTGTTTTTTTGGTGTCTTTCTTTTTCCGTGCTGTTTTTTTCATGTATTTAATCTATCTTTAAAGGATATTTAGAGGTTTTAATTCCATCTTTATCAATCACAATAACATCGGCACAGTCGCCTATATAATTCCTCCTTTTTTTTTAAAGTTACCAGTGTAGATATCACGTTCCGCAATGTTAGTCATCACAGATTTAGCTACATCTATAATTTGATCTCTATTCAAGTGATTTATTTCAAAGTAATCATTCGTCTCTCCACATTTTTTCAACTAAAAGTATTATAAGAATAAAGTTTTTCGTAACACAAAGTTTTAAAACTTAAGTTTATTATTTAAGAAAACTCTAATGTATTTAAATCGTACATTTCAACAAAATTATAAAGCACATGCTAAACTTTTATATTTATGATTAACTTCATGTACATTTAGGCCAATACAAATTCTCAATAGCTAAAATTGATTGAGTAAACAACATGAATTATGTGTAGAAAATAAAATATACATTTCCGATAATATTTTACATACGTATTTACATGCGTTTGTCAAATCGATTAAATGCATAAAAAACTACTATTTATTAAAAAAAAGAACAAATAATTGATTTTTTGTATTGACTGTTTAATAGAATCAAACTTTCACATAAATGTATAACTAAGGTAACTATATTTACTATGCACCATAAGATTCTATCCATAAATCCATATAAATACATATCCATTAATCAAGCGGATTAATAAATAAAGCAAGAAAACATAGATTTTTATACAACGTAAATCAAAAAGTTAGTTACCTGAACATCAAGAATGGGAGTGCCTAACAATTCTCCAGTTCCTTTGACGCCATAAACGCCTCCATCAAAACTGCCCACAGCATCGTACTCATAAACGACTCCTTTTCCTTCTTTATTCAGTCCAACTAATAGATTGAAAGCATAATATGGGAAAAAGCGACGGTAATAAAGCGTTACACATAAAAGCTAATGTAAATTTTATTATTTTAATCATTACATGAGACACGGCTTCTAAAGAAGGTTCCGTCTTATTTTTATGTTTATACATTCGAATTTCATACTAAGAAATGAACCTTTTTAGATTTTTATTTACAATCAGTTTTTTATGTAAATTCGCTATATCTGCTGCCATACCAGAGGAAGCTATAACTACTTTGCTTGTTCTGTAGAGAAGCATGTTTTAGTTTTTCAGCTTACAGTTGAGTCCATTTTTTATGACAGCGTGTGTATATTTGATAGCCTCTAGATAATCTAGTGTCTGCTAAACAAACTGCAAAATCTTTTCCTCCGATAGCAAGAACAGTTCTAAAACACCTTTTTTTTTTTTTTTTTTACCCTCCATTATTTTCATATAGCATGGACTGTATATCATCGTCTGCTTTATTAACGGTTTTTTTAGTACAAACGTCATCATAAAGCAGCGTATGTTGTTTAACTTGTGCAGAAATCATTTATTACAGAGTCAGTCCTTTTGCATAATATTGATACTTTCATCTTTAAAGTTTTAGCTTGTTTATATTAATTCAAAGTGAGTAAAATGTAATTATTTTATTATTATTTTTTTTTGTTATTAATTGTTGCAAAATAGTAAAAATAATAGAGTTTTAAGCTAAAGTTTATAAAAATCAGATTTAATTTTTTGTAATAAAATTTAAGTTTAAGCTGGCAATACAATATGAATTTGTTTGCAATAATCGCTAGAAAGTGCTAAAAAACCTTATAATAACAAGTATATAATTATAAACAATAAGTTGCGTCGTGTCTTATTATAGCTTTTTCGGGACCTTTTATTTTATAAGGATTAAAAATGGCAAAATCCAAAAATCACACAAATCACAACCAAAATAGAAAAGCGCACCGCAATGGAATAAAGCTTGCCAAACGTTATAAAGAAATTTCAACTAAAGGCGTAAGTTAATTTATATAATTCTCGAGACACAAATTAATTTTATGCAATATTATAATGCACAAAATCGCCGAATGTCTCGAATATTAAATTAACAATATCAAGAAATATTTGTCTAAATAATTGACATATATTTAGAAATTGCTTAATACAAACTTTTTTTCATAAAACATTTATTTTAAATTAAATTAATTTATCAAGTTCAGTACAAATGTGTTTTTCTCATTTTAGATGTGCCCTAAATTCTTAAGAAACCAAAAATTTTGCAAACGAGGTAGAATGCAAAAAATTGATAAAGATGAGACTATGGAACAATAATTTTTTTTTTTTCAAAGTTTTTACAAAGTCCTAAATAATTGAAAGTACTACTTAATCAATCAAAGTTATAAAAAACTTTGAGATCGTAATTTAAGTATTGTCAAATATAAATTTTGGCAATTATTTGAAACATACAACATGAATAATTGGGAACAGTCTTTAGTTGAAGCAGTGAAACATTTGATATCGCCTTCACATGTCAAACCAATATGTCAATTTAATTTAAGTAGTCTAAGAAGAACATCTCAAAGTAGATTAATATTAAGTAAAAAGTGGGTTTTTTAGTCTTAGAAGTTTTGCACTGCATTCAAGAATTACAGCAAACAGTACTAAAAACTACAATTTAAAAAATTGTTTACAGAATCGTACAGCAACAATCCGTGACATTTATTATCGTTTGATACATCATTTTAAAGTAATTTATAACTCATAAACTTGAGCTAGAATACACAACATTTAAGTAAACTTATTGAAGGTAATATTTTGAGATCTTTATTTACGAAGATATATGCGTACATTTGCAATGTGAAAGATCTTCCTTAAATTTTCGTGTCTCAAACAAAGGTTTGGTCTATGGGAATTTAAAAATTTACCAAGTAAAGCAATGATCATATTGCAGCTGTCAAAAATTATGCATCACACTAATTTGAGAAAATAAGATCAATTTTGTTCAAAAATAGGCATATGTGTCAATATTTTGTAGTAATATAGTTGTGATTAGATGAGTATTTCTTCAATTTGACAAATATTAGTTTATTGTTTGGGTATGCATATCAATCCGTGTATTAATATTAAGTTATAAGTGTCTAAAAACGTGTTTATATAATGATTCTTAACCAAGTAAAAAAATTTTTTTATCAGTGGTGACGCTTTGCAATATATTGCCTTTAAGCTTCAACATTTATTGTATATGTTCAAGTTATACTAACTTTAATAATCAGTTTCTTTTGGCAGAATATAATGCTATAAATTATATTAATTTAAAAATATATGTTATAAAGTTTTCTCACATATTCAATATTGCCTAATCCCATGTATTTTTTTTTAGGAAGATACATTACTTATAGACTGCATGGCATGCCGTAAATTTAACGCATATGTATATTGATATTAGCAACCGGCCAATTGGTGACAGATAATCTGGTTGATTTAGTATAAATAACATTATTAAATCATTATTTTAGAACCTTAAATACGAATTTGGGCCTAAAGATATTTTAGTCGTAGAAAAAGAATGTATATAATTTTTTATTGCACATTTTTTTATATATTAGCCGTATTTAGCTGGATAGTGGAACATTTTCAATTATGCGAATCTTCGTCCATAGGAATTGTTGTAACTGGCAAGGGCTACCCCGGTAAGTTAGACGGTCAATATGATAATACATGAGATTAGCTAAATTTCATAAAAACAAATATTCTCAGTAATTGTAATTATTTAATAGATTTTATAGAAAAGTCACATTGTTATGTAATCATACAATTATATAAACTAAAAGAATTAAAAATTTTGGCTGCCATAGACTTTGTGAGCCGTAAATTTATCAAGAATCTAATACAGATTTCAAATAAAGAAGCATATTATTTGAGTAAATGAGGAATTATAAAGCGAACTTGCAGGCGATTATGACCCACACGGTATAATGATATATTTGAATTATGTGATCGGTATAAATGAAAAAAAAAAAAAAGATGTAGGCTCAAGTGGTCCTGACAGTGTATCCACAAGTAATTAGATCTTTTAACCAAATATGCTTTTAAGCCATTTCTTCATTAAAATGGCTTGGAATCCATGCTGGGGGTAATTTATATATATATATATATATTGATCTATGTAAAGATATCGCAAAGCTGCCAGACAAAGTTTGTTTTACGAATTTAATAGTTGAAAAAAGGTATTCGCTGAATGTACTGATACCGAAAAATCAATGTTGTCTAATATCATAAAACAAGACTCTATAAAAGTAAATAATAAATGTGGGAAAATCAATTTAGCAACTTCCGCTAATAAAGAAAGAAATGGATCTTATGCTGTTACATAATAAAAAATGCGAAGTCGAGGCAAGCCATTATAAAAAGAATATATATATTGATAAAAATTAAATCATAAGTGCATATAAGGTGTATTCGAAAAGTTTACATACGATATATTTTAGCCAAATAATGGAGATTGAAAACTAATTTTTTTAGGCATTTCACAGCATATCTTATAACTATTTATGCTCGGAGTATATTCCAAATAAACTTAAATATCGGTAAAAAAGCGGTTTTTAACTCTTATACTTAGTAAATGGATTTAACGTGCCTCATACTGCATCACTAAGTCATAATACAAAATCTGCCAATAAGCTTACAAGCTCTAGTTCTTTTTTTATAAAGTATCCTAGAACCACAATTTCTACATCTAACTGCAGCTAACGGCTGAAGAAGAACATCTTGTCCGCATTCTGTTAGCATTTCATTTATATAGCAAATGAAAATGGTTTTTTAAAGTATTGATTTGAATAAATTTCTAACAATTCTACATACCACTGCAGATATAAGTTGTAGATTCGTATGATTGTAATGTTTCTTCAACATTCATCGCTCGTAAATAATTGTCAATTGATAACAGGCACAAAACCAATTAAATAAAAAAAATTAATTTTGCATAGTTAAGCAACAACTGAAATCAAAATGGCATATAATGCGTAGCAACCGCATTTCTAACTTTTTGTTTGAATGTCCTACAATTTGATTCAAAAGGTACACATTATATATAAATTTAAGAAGTTTTAGGATATTTCTAATAAAAGCTACTCCAGGTATAAATCCAAAAATTTTGGATAAATTTTATATGATAAAACAAATAATAATATATCTTTAAACAAATATAATCGTGACTTTTAACCTAAATTATAGAGCACACAGCTGAATAAGTTATTACTGTTTCAAGTATATGATATACATACAAGTAGAAAAAGTTTCAGAATTTCCTGAATAGTGTTTTACATTATTATTGCAATAGTATCTTAATTTTTTTGAAAGCGATTAATAAATAATTTATTTCTACAATTGAGATTCTTGTTTTCCAGCTCTAGAAACCATAAATTTTTCAAGAAAGAGAATGAGTCGCCCATTTACAAATCTGCAGACAGATCTGAACAAGATGCTTCCGTGGAAATTGAAAATCTGAAAAGACAAACAGGTAAACAAATTGACCTAAAGTTGGAATGAAAACTATTACACATATTTTAACTTAAATTCACCAGATAAGTTTTCCGCTTTAGTAACGAATTTTAAGGATGATATTTGGAATGTAGAGGAGAATGATTATAAGCCTAATCTGGTAATTATGACACATTTACTACAGAAAAAAAAAAGTACTGATATGAGCATAATTTACTTATTATATATATTAATATATTCATTCATATAGATTAATCCAATTATATGCGCATATGTAGCTACTATATATGTAGGCTGTTAAATACTGTATATACAATTAATTCGTGATAAAAAATATATACACCTTTCAAACACTTATAAATCTATGCAGTATAATGACAGTTTATGATAAAATAGTTTATTCTGATCCCAAAATGATGTACGGAAATTCGTAATAAATTTAAGAAGCACTTAATATATAACCATTCAACTTTATTCTTTTTTTATGTCTTTGATTTTATTAATTAGCTCTTATAAATAATTTAATACTGTTTGTCTGAACCGGTTCAATCTTTCGAATGTAGGCTTCCAGTTTCAAGTTAAGTACTTCCCAGCATAACTCCAATAAAACCAGTTCCAAAAAATTTGATGAAGTTGTTCAAGATCCAGAAAACGCAATATTGACTTATACATCAACAGATTCGGATTCATCCTTTAAAATTTCATCTCGTAAAAATATATCTCTTAAAGACATTGAAACTAAGAATAAGAACCCGAACAATGATTTTTATCATGATTCTGAGCAAAACTCCAAGGAAGAAAGGAACAGTCTTATATTTTCTCAAAACGAGGAGTTTTCAACGTACAGAACTTCCGAAAGCTCGAGCCAACAGAAACTTATCGTCATATCAAAGAATAAACTGAAAGAAAAAATGAATAACACAAACATGCAAGATGTACATTCATTTCATGGAAATAGATCAAAGGATGAGTGTGAGGAAGACAATATAGTTTATAGAAATGTTTCACCCAATCCGCTACTTCTTAATTCAGTTAAAGCCCGAAACCAATATAGAATACAGTTACTTGAAAATGAGTCTGGCTACACAAATAGCGAAAGAAGTTCAGATACACTCAGTAATAAAAAATTAGCATCTACGCTTGCTAGCTGGAGATCTATAAAAAAAAATTTCGCTAAAACAAAAAATAGTGATTCCGTATCTAGAAGCGATGCAAGTTCAATAAGCACATACGCTGGTTTGATTCCAAATGTATCTTTTAGAAATCAACAATTTTTGGCTCCTGTCCCAGAAGAATATAGTGAAATCACACGAAAATCTTTCACAGACTCAACCTATAGAAATAAACAAGTCACTCCATCTGTTATGTCAAGTGAAGATACCATATCAGCATTAGCTAGCGCAGTGTTAGAAAAAAGTGTGGATATTTGTACAAATTCAAACTCATCTTCATATACCCCATCTACATTTCGTACACCTGGAGTTATTGAAATGCTGTCCGCACAAGCTTATTCTCGAGCAATAAATAGTCGTTATTCATTTCATGACTCTGGAATCTCTGACTTTTCTGACCCGAGAAATCTTACTCGACCGGGTTTTATACAGCAACCTTCACCCCTTCAGGTATTGATCAAAAAAAAAATACGTGAATTGCCCGAAAGTTTAACTTCAGAGGTAAAAAATGAATCAGCGGAACCAAGCAAAATGGGAAATCTTGATGAGAATGATAAGAACAGTAATAATAGTTCTAGCGAAACCACAAATAAATCCTCTCAATTATCTAATAAGCAAAATCACTCCACGCATTCGTCAGCTTTTAACTTCAAGTTAAGTCCGAAACAGCAATCCATATATTCTAGAAAAATTAATGAAACAGATTTATCAGATAATTCCCAAGCTAACACAATAAGATACTCAGAATTAAAAAGTAACTCTAAAATTACTGACTCGAAAAAAAAATCTCCTGATAATGCTTTTGAGCATACATTGCAGTTGATGCATTTTGAGCAACCGCAAAGTATCAGACTTTCAAATTCAAACCCATTTGTGTATCCTTCGAATAATAATATTCCTTTATGTAAACATCCTATTATAGTATTCTCTCAGGCTGGAGAGCACGAAAAAGATTCCTATATGTCTTATATGCATTCTTTATATAGCTCTAATGGTTCTAATATTTCAATCAAGAACGAACCAGAAAATGATAAATATCCCCAATTGTTGTCGATTCAAGGACGCCAATCTCCAAAAATGCCCCCTCTTGATCAAAATTTTTCAAGATCCAAGAAAAGGTTATGTTCAAATGATAAAAAACCAGCGACTGAATTTACTCGAACAAATGTATCAATATTTCAGCAATATCCTACCAATTTTTACTCTCCTCCTGAACATGCGTCGACGTATTTTCCATCGTTAGCATGTCTGCCTCCACCTCCTCCCTATTATTATTCTCAGCCAGCAAACGGAATTTCTGAATATAATAATTTGTCCTATTACCCTCCACAATTTCCCATTTATCCGTTTCCGTATCATTTACCTCATTTGAGTTCAAAGCAATATGTTCAAAAAACCTCAGCTTCTCCCCGAAATGAACAAACAAACTTTGCATTTTCTACGAACAAGGAGTTGAATGAAACGTCTCCAAAAAACGAATTATCTAATTTAGATTCGTTGACATCGGATAAATCAACTCCAGCATCTTCTGAAACCTTAAAAATAAATACAACATTATCTCAAAATGTCACTACTGAATCCATAAGCAATTTAATAAAAGAATCATGTAAAGAAAAACCTAAAATTCCATCCGAAAATGAGCTTTTCCAAGAAAATACGACTAAACGTTTTGGTGGTGAGTCAGACTCTGAGCTCTTTACAGTGTGGAATAGAGTTAATGAGCGTCTGTTAAATATGGGTTTCAATACAGTTTCTCTTTTTAATAACCATGATGCTCAATTAGACTCTTGTAACATATCACAGCTCATAAAGGATGTCAATCCCATTAAATTTGTGATGTTATTAGATGATATATTAAACACGCAGTAATTATGAATGTTTTTGTATAACGATTAAATTAGATTGGCACGGGAGTCAGATAAAAGTTGTAACATAGTATCTCACAATGACTTAATTAAAATCAATGAAGAGGTTCAAAATAAAAACCAAGAATTGCAAGCAGAGGTATAATTTGATTGAAATTTACTAATGTGCTAGATTGAGCTTTTTCAAAGTCAACTAAAAAATGACACAGTTGAGAAAATCACAAACAGAGAGCCTCTTTCTGAAGAGCTACAAAATGTGCAAGTTTTGCTTCAAGAAAAATGCAATTTGGAAGAATCTGTTAATAAAGTATGAAATTATTATTTAATTTTTTTGATAGTTAAATGATCAAATCAATCAATTAATTCGACGGGAAAATTCCATTCGGAAAAAAACTAAAGAAATTGTAAAAGAAGTTTTTTCTCGTAGTTCAAAAAAACCTACAGCTGGTACAAAAAAAATGATTAACACAGTTTCACTTATTTGTTATTTCTATATAGACGCTATATTTACTTCAAATTATAATTTAATATAATTGGAATAATTGGACTAATTTCAAATCAGTTTTTTTTGAAATTATTTATAGCAGTAAAAATAATAAATAAAAAATAGTTATTAATTTGCATAAATAGGGATACATATTGAGAAAATTAACAGTCTTAGTTGCATGAATGTGTGTGTGTAAAGGCTCAAATAAGTTATTGATAAATATAACAAAATTGTAAGAATAAATAATAATAATAAATAATTGAAATGTGTTGCATTTCATTTATCAGTATATTTGAAACAATATAAATTAGCATTTTCATAGTAATAATAGTAATAATAATTACAGAATCATCTGATGACGAATGGAAACCAGTAAATGATTTATCGAATGATAAAAGTAATGCTAATGTTATTTCAAAAACCCAAGCTGCTAAGTTGATATGGGATTATGAGCTTCAGGTATCATTTATTTTATAATTTATACCAGTTTAGCTTGAAATTTGTCTTCAAGAAAACGAGTTCTTGCTTCAAAATACTTTCAGACTTGAAAAGGGATTACAACCTTTACATAAACAGGATTTTTCATTAGCAGCTTCTAAAAAAGTTTATTCAATAATAACTAACATTTTGCAAGATAGAGAAGGTAATTATCAAATAAAAAATTTACTATAATTGATCAATTATGCGAAAATTATCATTTTGCATTAAAAAGAGTAGCAAATTGTGTATTTTTTTCGTTTTCTACATAATTTATTAAATTGCTGTTAAATGAATCTTGAATTTTTTATTTTTCTTGTTTGTTTCTTTTTAATATTAATCTTATTTTAGAGCCGCTTTTGAAAAATTTTAAAATTACAGAATCATCGCAAGATCACGAAGTTTCACTACTTCAATTACAAAAACCTGCAAGAATAACAAACCAAGATGACAATCATTTTTCTTTTGAAACCCTACAAAAACACTTTCATGAAGTTCTTGAAGATAAAACAAAAGTAATTTATTTTTCTTATTTCAGCATGTTAAGATTGATTCTTTTTGATAAAAAAATTACTTTATCCAATGTATAATTTTACTTATATATGTCATGTGAATAAAATATCTGTTAGTCAGCTTATTTATATACGTATAAATATACGTACAATATTTTATATATATATATTATATATATATGTAATTAATTATGTGAATATATTTGCTATACATCATTTTGAATTTATATATGTTCACTTTAATATGTTTTATACTATTAGATGGAATCTAAGCTGTCAAGCGAAATTGATAGCTTAAAAAAGCAGATTGATCAGTTGACTAGCAAAACCCAGCTACCTTCAAGTATTATAACTGAAGGTTCCATACAAGAAGTACATTATTATAAATTAAATATCTTTTAGAATTTCCAAAAGTTCGACATAAATGAATACTTTGATATTACAAAATTACGCTGCAATGAATTACCTCAAAGCAACTTTTTCTATTTATCAAGAATTGTAAGTAACTTTTAAAATAAAAATTATATCAAATTAATCTTATAGCTTATTGGATTTATTTTAGAACTATTGTAAAAATTTTGTTCCAATAAAAACCTTTTTGTTTATTGGTTATTGCAATCATTTATATCTACAATTCAGTGTAATGTTATTATTCAGAAAAGTATTACTTTTTGAATTCTTTTGTAAACTAAGAGAAAATTAGATAGTATTTGAAACTCTATTTAATTGTAATTGCAGTTATATCTACTCTAATTATTATGGTTAGTATGTCAAACTGAAATTAATCGAATTATTATTATTTTGTTATTTTTCAGCTACATGATATTTTAAGTAATGTTAAGGAGAGCCCGTTTCGGTGGTCAACAGATGAAAGTATAGCAAGAGATAAATTTTTCCATGAAAGAAATTTCAGTTCTCGATTAAACTCGCTTACTCCTCAGCATTGTTTCCAGCTTATTGATAGAACATGCAGAAATTTAGGTCTAGATGACTTTGAAAATCTTCCCAACGTATCTTTGGGCGTTTGTGCAGTATTAACATACACACGTAAAATGACAGAATTCTTGAACAATTTATCTATTATTACTGGAACTGACGACTGGAAAATGAGTGAAAGACTTATACGTACATGGCGATCATTAGTATTGAAAGCGGTAAATTTTGTCAATATTTATTATTTTACAAAGGACAATACACGTTTATTAAAAGAAACTATACACAAATCTATTAAGTTATTTCAAAACGCCATTCCTAGCCCATATAATGAAATAGCCGAAATTGAAGTCGCAGAATCAAATGAACAGCTTATAATTCAATATAATAATCTGCTACAAAAATTGCTCCAACGGTATTATAATTACTCCAAGTATCTGCCTGACGGAAGCGGTTTTGGTAAAAACAAATTAAATTTTTATTCAAACATATATATATATATATATATAGAACTTATCATAATTTCCTATAATAATATGAATAAAAAGAATAAACTTATATATGTTAATATGAGTGAAAATAGAGGTTATCTATTTAAATAAATATTAAGTACTAAGTTTACTTTATTGTTATATAAATTACATATACGTAATTTCTATAATTATAAGAGAATCTAAACTTATAAGTGATTTGATATAAACTAACTTAATAAAATACAATATATTACATTAAATACAATTATTAGATGGCACTCAATCATCTGATTATAATAAAACTTTTTATTTGGTTTACCAATCTGTGACGAAACATTTCATGAAGACCTTTGATATAATGGATGTTGAATTTTGCAAAGTTGCCGTCGATCGATTATCCTTAAAGGTACTGGTTTGATAGTTGCAACTCAGATTCTTATATATAAGATAATATACTTGAGTTATTTATGTAGATATTCATAAGTATAATAATATCATCTAAAATAAATGATGATATTAAAATATTAAATTTTGATAATATTATGTATTTTGAAGATTTGACTTGACATTGCTTTTACGCAGTTCATAAACATATATATATAAATTGTACGATATTTCGAAAAATAGCATTATATATACCAAACATCTTATTAAATTTAAAATTCAAGAATTCAATTATGCGATAATGCAAAAACATATTTATACTATATTTTTTGAATTCTAATCGATTATACTTCAGATGAAGGAATTAACAAAGTTTTATCGAGGTGTTTTACATGCTTTAAATATACCAAACATGAGTGTTTCTCCAGCCGAGGTTAGTTTCATTTTCAAACGTAAATTTTGAATATTTATATATGTGCAAACAAAATTATATATAATGTGTAACTAAACAACCATAGCTTTATAACATTCGTGATATCGTCGATATTATCTTAAAAAAATGTTTATGCAAATAACATTCATGTATTTGTTTAGATGCACATATTTCGTACTTATTTGACATAAAAATTTTTTTTTTGATAGGTATTAAGTTTTATATCTGGACTTTACAAGCAGTTTAGCCGTATTGATAAAGCCCAGATTAACCCTAAAATGATTCATAAAGTTTTACAACTGTATAATGAGTTGCAAGCAAGGTGTGGTACAATTTTATTAAATTTTTTTTTAGATTTAATCTTCCACAACTACCAAATACTGAGATTTCAGAAGATACAGAAATTAATAATCAGCGTGATCTTTTGTCTTCCAATTCTTCTTCAACTGTGTATTCATCTTCTGGGCAACGTTCCAGTCCTGTTGTGGATGCTTGGAAAGAATGGTATCAGGAATGTTTGAGTGCATTAGAAAGTGTTGCACCCCTCTCTAAAGATAAAGCTGTATTCAAGAGATTGTCGTATAATTTTATGAATGCTAATTAATTTTCTTATAAGTTGACTTATACAATTAAGAAAAACCCCGTAACTAAGAGCAAAATTTGCACTAATCACTAGCTTGTGACAAAGAATCATTATCATTTTTTTTCTTATCATTAAATGTTTTCGTAGACTTGAGTTGAGAGTTGATTTGACTCAAATAATCCGGTGGTATCATAGACTCGGAAGAATATATTGAATCATAGTACGGAGAATATGCTACTGTATTTGGAGCTGTTTTAATTTTCTCGTAAATTGCCGGCAAATATTTGATATGAGTGAGACGTACACATCTATTTATTTATAATCTTATTACTTCCAAATTTACTTGTTATTTTGACAACGCATAGGAAAGGGGCCATTTTCCGGGGGATTAAGAATTTCTTGAAAATCTGCAGGATTCTTATAGTTAGGTATATTTCCGAAAATAAATACAATTACACGATTGGCCCAGGTTATCCAATTCTCAAATGTTGCTACAGATTAAGAAGAAGACTGAAGACAAAATACCTGGCATAACTAATTTAATAGCTGCGTGTCCAGTTGTTTCATTTATTAATCCTTGCCACTCAACGCAACGAGGAGGAATCATTTGAAATCTTTTTTTTCTTGGTTTTCTGGTTTTTTGTTGTACTCTCAGAAAATTATTAGCTTCTGCTTCTGCGGGAAAAAGCTCATTTCGGTCATCTGGCCATAACGGAGTTTCCGCTTTTGGTATGTCATGAGCTATTGTGAACAAAACCCTATCTAATAATTCATTTTGAGGCCAAAAATATTTTGTTCGCTCTTTAAGATCCAAACTATCTACATCAAATGGTCGTCTTTCTTCTTACTCTCTATCCATTCACGAAATTTAGTGACCAGTCTAGTGACTTCAGTTTTATTCCTTCGAATAGAAACGGTTGTTTCCTCAAGACTGTCTGAAGAGTCACTTTTTTGCTTACCAAATTGAAAGTTATCAAACATGCTCAAATTTTCTTAAAATTTGTTTCCATAAGTTATTTATGTGTTAGTTTTATTTTGGTAAAACCATATTTAAGAAATGAAACTATACTTAACAATTATATATTTTTTCAGTATTAAATTAAATTTTTCCCTTTCAGTAGGACTTTAAATTCTTTTTTGGTATTTTTTTTGCTGCAATAAAAGATTTTGTACATTAACATATAATAACTTTATAAAAAGTAATTCAATTTCTGGTTTCTGAATGAAATGAACTCAAAAAAAATTATAGTTTTTTTGATAAATTTTTGATATCATTTATATTGAATGTTCCAATGTTTTTTTGTTTCTTTAAATCATTGATAAAACTTTTGGGGAGTTTGTAATAGTTTTCAGTTGTTTCTTTCTTGAAATTAATATTGTTTGTAAATTCTTTTATATCGTCAGAAAGAATTGGGGATGACTGTAGTAGCAGTAGCTGGTAATCATCTTCATAATACCAAATTTTGACGTTTGTGTTCATAAAACCTTTGAATATCATAATAGTTAATTCCTTAGGAATAGGTTGTAAAAGAAAACGGTGAAGATTTAGCTCTACTGATGGAACCGCTATGCAATTCTCAACCAGCACACATAATAAACGTGTAAACATTAGTTTTCTATAGGAGTTCATGGAAGAGACACTTGATTCAATCGACTTATATAACTTCTGCTCGAGAATATAATCTGATACTTGCCCTTTTCCATAAAATGCGTACCATAATTCTTGTAATCTTTTGCATTGGGTGACTAAAGAGCCAGATAAAAGGTCACATACTAAGTCTTTATCTTCACCAATGGAGCCCACATAGTTTCCATCAAACTGAAACTTACAGCTAGAATCAGATTCTGAAACATAACTGATAATATAAATTTTGAAAAATATAAAAATGTTATAACATATATAAAGACCGCTTTGTTCTATTAAACTGAAACCAAATACATTTCTTTGCTAATTTTTTAACTAAATTGATGTATTTTAACATCTAATGGATTATTTGCGATTCACTATCAGGAAAGAGTTAAAAGTAAACAAAAAATATTTAGTAATAAATGCCATTTTGGTTAAACCAACCTATTAATTGCATTACAATTATACAATTTTTGCAACTTCAAGTGAATTTATGTCTTAAAATGTAATACATATCTTATATTTTATTTTTCATTTACCTTTATTAAAAGTTTTACGCGAGTAATAAGAATCATATTCAAACTTTGTATATGCAGCCCAATCACGTCCGCATTCACAAATAAATTGAAGCAGTGAGTATTTAAGTTGCTCAAGAAATCTTAAAGCTGCTGCCACTGCGTATTTATCATTTTCGTTTCTAAATTGATTTAAAACAGCAGATATTTCTCCAGTTATAGCGCATATAAATTGCACTTTAACTTCTGTGGGTGGTGAGTTGATAAGACCTTCAATAAGTTCATTAAGATTCAATAAGTCATATATATAAGCCAAACTATGATCCTTTAAACTAGCTAATGTAGATATTGAATTGTAAATAGTTCCTAATGGCGCTTTCTTGGAGTTTTTTATTGGATTGAGTAATTTAATATACTGACATATCTCATAAGCCCCGTATTTAATAAATTCAGTAGACTGGTAATCAAATTGAAAATTCTTTTTACTTAGCTCGAAACAATTGATCAATAATTTATATTTTTTACATATCGCTAAACTATGTTTTAAAAAAATTATAGGATATTTTATATCTATTCTAGTCAAATCAATTGTTTTTTCTAATTCACTTTTTGTCAATGAAAATTTATTAAGTAAGTCAATAATAGTTAATGTTTGAGACATTTATCTAATTTTATTTTTTATACTTACGGTAAGGGGGGTGTTTGTGTTTGCCTTATGATTAATATATATTAGTATATATATATACAAAAATAATTTTTTTTTTTTTTACAATTAATAAATCTTTAATATATTAATTTATAATGTATTTTACTTGTTTAAAGTTTAACTAAATGGTGGACAAAACGCAAAATAAAACTGTTTTTGGCTCCAGCTCTCTTACTATGGACCAATTTCGATTATTGTTCCGGCAGTTCTTGATTAATGTTTGCTCTCCTTTGATACAATGTGACGTTCAAAAATTTACCAGCAAATTTAATGTTGAAGAAAACAAATCGGTTATTGAAAAGTTTCTTTTAGAACCCCACTATCGTGTATTGATAGGTATTTAAATAATAAAATAAATTCACGTGATTCAGTGTATAATGAAACCAATAAAAACCAAGTTGTACCACAATTTTCCTTGAAAATTGATTATAATGCCATTGCCAGTTCTTCTGTGATGTTTATAAAAAGATCTCACGTCAACAATGTTTACAATTTGATTCAAGGTATTCAAATTTAAATTATTTTTTACATGCGTATATATATTAAGTAGAATATTACAAACTAATTTGAGTTTACATATAAATTTGCTAACAGTTTATAATATGTATAATTCGCTTAACTCTATTGCTTGCATATTAATTCAAGCTACTAAATTTATTTTTGATTTGTTCAATTTCAAATTTACAAAAAATCAACATAAATGTTATTAGATTTTTCAGTTTTAGGGTAACTGGTTTCCCTATAAAGTATAATTCATTATAGTGATCTAAAATATAAATTATAGCATAGATACAATGATTAAAAAATGATTAGAAAGACTACAATTCTTTGAGTAAAAAATTAAATATATTTTAACAATGAAAAGTACGTGAAACATAAGTAATCTTTTTTTTTTAAAGAACTAGGAGGAAAACTAACAGAACCCGAAGCATTGAAATTTTTTGGTGGAAAATTTCAAGTAGTTCAGGCTGGAGGCGAATCAAAAGAAAATTATATTTCAACCAATCAGACAATTGATTCTATATATAACTATTTACACTGCGTAGTAGAGCCAGTTTTGGCAGCTCATCAAAACACTTCAACTGAAAGTGCAATTAATGATCCCAAGTCTTCACGAAACTTTGCAATTGCTCGGAAAAGACTAACAGAGTTAATTTTTTGTATACAACAAGCACAGCAGGCAGCAGATGTACAGTTGTTACAACTGAATACGGAATCAGTGATTACAGAGTATCTGGCCAACTGCGACGCAACAAAAACAAAACCAGATGCAGAAAATTTTTGTAACTTATATCCCGATCCTGCCATATATTCACAACTTCAAAATCGCTTACAAGAATGGACTAAGGATATTGAACGTGTAGTTCATTATGATAGGTGAGAAAATAAGATTCGTCTATAGTTGTTTATTGTTTAAATTAAATCTACTTATTAATTACTTGAAAAAAATAAAAATATAACTTTTGATAAATAAAATTTGAAATAGAGATCCATCTATTGGAACCGCCGTTGATGAACATAATTTTTGGATTAAGCTAGAACGTGCCTTGATACATATTAGCGACCAGCTGAAATCTCCAGAAATAGTGTTTACATTCAATGTATTAAGACATGTAAAAAAATATATAATAACAGTTCCTTTTGAAAATGATATAGGTAATTATCTCAATTATTCAATAAGCGGTTATATGATGAGCAGTGATCGTACTGTTTAACATATGAATTATTACTATTTATTTTTGTCTTGAAATTTGCTTCCCCCTTTAATGTATAAAATATAAGTATATATATAAATATATGTATTCAAAGAATGATAAGCTGCTCATCTGTTAAAGTTTACTTAAAATAATTTGTATGTATAATGAATATATATTACGTGTATATATTATATTTATATATAATATAAATTTCAATGAATTATTATAAATTTGTATTCTATAAACTTTTACTTTAAAATTATAGCTGTGTGTGTTTCTTATACCTATGTGAGTAGATTTACAAAAAATGCTTGTAATCAACCAATAAATTAATGTTTTCAAAAAAAACCATATAATTAGGGTTGAAAAATCGATTGGATGCTGTACAGAATGTGAATGTTTTGATGCGTGATATGCCATTAAACTTGATATTATCAGCGGATTCGTTAACACAATTGACAAAAGGAGTTCGCTCTGTATTTAATCATTTGAAGAAGTTCAAAACAGTAATCAGCTACTCAAACGAAAGAGTAGCCCATTTTATAGAAGGTTTATCAAGAAATTTAAATAACCAAATATTAAAAATTTTATCTACGAATAATTTACTGACAATAAGTTATCACGATTTGGAAGGGCTTTATAACGAGTTTTACGAGTTGACTCATGCATGGGATGATGAAATTCGTTCATTTAAATCTCTTATGCGAGAAAAAAATAGGTCTAATAATTTATTGACTACAATTCCACCTAGAATGGTAATGGAGCATGCGGGTTTAGTGATACGATTCGAAGATTTGAGCAAAATTAGGAGACAGCATCAAAAATTACTGGATACTATCAATTTCGTGATAGCCGGGATAACTACTGAGAATGGTGAAGATGCTGATATAGAAAAACAATCTATAACTAAGAAGAATAATATTATTGACAGTATACATGAAGCGTTTAACTATTTCAAAGAATGCTCATCTCCATTGGATATATCACAAGAAGGAAAAGAAAAATGGAGCGAAGCTAAAAGGAAATACGATGAAGCTATAGATTCTATTGAATTGAAATTTATATCAAGTATAAGAGATCAATTGGCTAAAGCATATAACACTATCGACTTATTTCATAGATACGAAAAATTCTCACCTCTTTTTTTTCGCCCAAGAATACGATCTGCGATACAAGAATACCAGTCCATGCTTATCAAATCTGTAAAAGACGATATTAAAACTATACAAGCCGAATACACAAAAGGATATGGCGGATCTATTAACGAATACATAATAGCATGTAGTACAGAAATACCGTATATAGTAGGAGAAAATATATGGACAAATGAACTTAAACTGAAACTCAAGCAAAAACTTAAAAAAGCTGAAATTATACTAGGAGGCAGCCACAAATGGGAATCTCATCCAGAAGGACAATTTATAAAAAATTGTTCTGAAGAATTATCAAATAAATTTAGCTCTTCCAAGTTGTTTGAAGATTGGTTAAAAACAGTTAAATTGTATAAAAACATGAATATGACTGGATACGTTTTCAACATAAAAGAAGTTGTACCAAATTCAGAATATGAGTTAGTTCTAAAATATGATAAAAATTTGCTAAACTTGTTCAAAGAAGTAAGAATATTGTCTGCGTTAAATTATCGCATTCCGTATTCAATACAAACAATGGCGGATGATATAAAATGTGTTTACATACACTTTAAAACTTTCCAAGAATCTTTGAAGACATTCAACTTTTTGATACACAGAATCAAAAACAAAAAGTTTGAACGCGTAGCTAAGCTAGCTTCTAATAATTTTGTACAAGTCAAAAAATTAATTGAGAGTATTGTAACAATTAAATGGCAAGACGAAAAGTTACCTGATTACGTTGCTCAGTTTCATCAAGAGATACATTCACTTGAATCGCGAATAGAGCATATAGGTAATTTCATTGTTCAGATAGAGCAAATAATTCACAAAATAAATGAGATCCCACTTCAAGACATCAATATGATTTCTTCAGTAAGTATACCATATGAACTTAATAAAATAGACATTAATAAATTTGTTGAGATGTAATTATATTCACAAAATACTCTTTAAATTGGGTAGAATATTTGAGACTCAGATTGTTGGATACGGTCTATTGTATTAACTTAATAAATGAAAATGTTATTCAGTTTGAATTAAAATTTTATTTGGTGTATAAGCTTTAATATTTTTTAATACGCATTTCATTTGTTATATAATTAGTCCAGTTTTATTATATTTTACATAGAAAAATATGTTTTGTGACATATGTCATATAAGTAGTAGTCATCAACATCATTCAACATTGAGGTTTCTTAGTTTCTGAGCGAGATACAAAAGATCATTGGAGAGTTAGTTTTTCTGGATTGTAGTAATTTGCATTCATTCGTAGATTCTGTGAATAATCAATTAGAGTCAGTTCTACTGAAAATAATAGAAAATTATATGAATGTATGGACCCAAGAGTTTATAAATGGTATACAAAACACAAATGTATTGATCACTACGCCCTCAATTCATATTTTCAAGATTCAAAACACGGTAATAAATACACAAAACATTGTAATTATTCTAATACAAAAATATTATATTATCTACTTTCATTTCATTTGCGGGTATAAACATAAACATTTCCGCTTATGAAAAAATGCACATCTTCAAAATTAAACAAAAATGCTCAAAAATCTTTGACATTTTTAATGATTGCATACCTTTATGTTTGGCTTAGCACTATTAAATTCAGATGAAATGAAATTTTTTTAGAAACTAAGTCTATTTCCTTCTTTTGAAGAAGCAAGAATGCATTGGCTGAATCAGTTCCATAAAAATATTGATGCCATATGTGGACTTCATAAAATTAAAATGGTTTTAGATACAGATGGAGATAAGCTTAAATCTCATACTTCTTTTCCTACTATAGTTATCAATTCCGAAGTAGTTTCGAGTAAAAACAATGAGGTTATAGAGCAAGAATCAGAAGAAAATTTCGTTTATTTATTAGATAAAATTCCTCAGACTGTAGTACAAAAATCTTATAAAAACATATTTCATGTTTTTAATAGCTTTGAAGTGACTGTAGAAAATTGGTTATCTTACCAATATTTATGGGATATCAACTTGCTTTCAATTACTGATTTTATCAAAAACGACATTGAATTATGGAAACAATTATTGCAAGAATTGAAAATTAAAAAAAACACGTTTGATTACACGGAAGAGAAACGAGCATTCGGTCCGATTGTTCTAGATTTCACAACTGCGCAAGCTAAAATAAAAACTAAATTTTCTAACTGCCATAGAGATGTTTTGAATATATGCGGTGAAAATATGTTGAAGAAAGGAGTAGATATACAAATTAATTTACGAAATATTATACAAGAATTCAATGATATAAAAGATATAGCTGTTACTATAAAAAAAATCAATGTATCTGCATCTACTGACGAGTATAATCTAAAAAATATTATCACTTATATAGGAAAGTTGAAATCAACTCGAAAAATTGAAGAACAGTACACAAAGTTGATAGAAATATACTACCAAGCAGAAAAGTTATTAGAAAAACAGCGTTACACTTTTAGTAGTAATTGGATATGGTACGATAGTTTATTCAATGATTTAGATATATTGAGGCAAATCCTGAAATATCATAATAATATATTTGAACGCAATAAAACGCAACTAATTAATTTGATTATCAATGAAGATGACGCTGTACAAAAACAATTACAAGAATTATATATACAATGGAATAATTTAAAAGCCATACACTCAAAAAATCCAGCAGAAGCTTTAAAATCTATAACTTTCATAGAAATGAATTTGGATAAAATTACCGATCAATATGTGAATATAAATAATAGTAAAGATATATTTGATTTTGACAAAACACCATTCATAACTACTTTGTCTACTAATTTAACGCCTTCTTATTTAAAAGAAGAAATCGACAATTTAAAAGAGCTATGGATCAATCTGGAAAACTTGTACAACGAATTAGATGAACTAAAAAAACTTGCGTTTATAACATGTAACCCCAAAGCAGTGAATACATCACTAAAGAATATAATAAATAAGTTGAAGAAATTTCCAATAAAATATCACCAGTATGAAGTGTATAATGATTTGTCAAAAAAGCTTCAAGAATATTATCAATCATACAACATATTATACGAATTAAGAACAGATTCACTCAAGGAGAGACATTGGGACGTAATACTTAATACTTTAAATATCAATAAATCCATACAAGATGTGTCAATAGGCGATTTTTATGATTGTGAGTATATAGCGAGTAATAAAACTTTTATTAACGACATTATATTAACATCTCAAGGTGAATTAGCTATTGAAGAGTTTTTCAATGGAATAAAGAAATATTGGAACACAATAGAACTAGACACAGCTGTATTCAATGATAAGTATATAATAGTGAAAAATTTTGAAAGCTTATTTATGTCACTGGATGATCAGATTAGTTTTCTAACGTCAATTAAATCATCTCCTTATTTTAATACATTTGAAGAAAACTTTAATATGTGGGAAGAAAAGTTATACAAATTCAAAAAAATTTTGAATATATGGGTTAATTTGCAAAGAAAGTGGTTGTATTTAGAACAAATATTGAATAGTTCTAGCGATTTATATATGCTATTACCTTATGAGTACAATAAATTCCAGTCATTAAACACAGATTATGATTTGATAATAAACAAAAATATCGAGCAATATAATAGTCGTCTAAATACAATATTATCTATTGATGGTTTCTATAGATCATTAGAAAAATTTGAGGATTCTTTAAACAAAATACAAAAAGCATTGATCAGTTATTTAGAAAAGCAAAGGTCATATTTCTCGAGGTTCTATTTCATTGGAGATGAAGACTTATTAGAAATGATAGGGTCTAATAAAGACATAAATCATATATCAAAAAACGTCAAAAAAATGTTTAACGGTATAGCTTCATTTGTATTCGAAGAATTGTCTGAAGATGGAAACAAAATAAAAACTAGTATAACTGGTATGAAATCAAGTGAAGATGAGATTGTGTATTTCGATCAGCCAGTAATTATATCAGAAAAAACTGAGCTAAATGAATGGTTGATTCTATGCGAGAAGTATATGAAAATTTGTTTAGCGACGTCATTAAAAAAATGTATAGATGATATTAAGATATGGATTGAAATCAACTTCGATAATTTGCTGATAAATAACGACACTACCCATGAAACCCAATTCTTCAATTTATTAGCATCATATAACATAATATATGACAACACGCAAGGGTTTAATATTGGTGATAATTTTAAACTAAATGAAAACATAGATAATTTATTTAATTGGATAAATCAGTATCCAGTACAAATAATTCTTTTATCAATTCAGATATATTGGACCTATCTCGTAGAGATTTCTTTTTTAACCAAAAACGATTTGTCTTATGTAAATCAATGGTGTGAAGATTTGTTGAGTAGACTTGCATATAATATAGTAAATCGCGAAATAGATAGGTTGCAGCAAATTAAACTAAACCAATTAATTATAGAACTTGTTCACCAAAGAGATGCATGTCGAGATATGTTAAATTTAAAAGTTAATAGTAATGCAGATTTTTCGTGGTTAAAATATACGCGTCTGTATGTAAACAAAAAAAGTACATCTTATGAAGACATTTTACGTGTAAATATTGGTTACACCAGCTTCAATTATGGATTTGAATATTTAGGGTCTCCTGAAAAACTAGTTCAAACTAAACTTACTGATGACTGTTTTTTGACATTGTCTCAAGCGCTGCAACTCCGTTTAGGAGGAAATCCTTTTGGTCCCGCAGGAACTGGAAAAACGGAAACTGTCAAAGCTTTTGGAGCTCAACTGGGCAGACTTGTTCTTGTTTTTTGCTGTGATGAAACTTTTGATGTGCAAGCTATGGGTCGTATTTTTGTTGGTCTTTGTCAAGTTGGTGCTTGGGGATGTTTCGACGAATTTAACCGTCTTGAAGAAACAATTTTATCTGCATGTTCTGAGCAAATTCTTACTATCCAGGTTGAATTTATTAGATGAGAATAGTTTGATGCATATATTTAATTATGAAGTAACTATATTGTTTAATTCAAAACTAATTTAAAATATATTGCATAGTAGTTTCTTTACCTGTATAGATTATAATAGATAAATTATAAAAAAAACTTGTGTTCAGATTAATTATGTTTTAAAAAATAAGAAAATACATTTATCTTATTTTAACTATGATTTGTGTTTATAATAATACGAAAAGTTGCAAACACGAAATTTCAGACTGGATTAAAAAACAAGAAAAATGAAATCATATTAATCAATAAAACTGTCCGCTTGAACACAGCTATGGGCATTTTTGTCACCATGAACCCGGGTTATGCTGGGCGATCCAATTTGCCGGATAATTTGAAGCAATTATTTCGTGAATTTGCCATGACTCAACCAGACACAGTTCAAATTGCGCAAGTTGTCTTGTTTTCACAAGGGTTCCAGTTCGCAGAAATATTATCACGCAAAATTGTCGCATTTTTTCAACTATGTGCACAACAACTTTCCCCACAATCTCATTATGATTTCGGATTACGATCATTAAAGAACGTTCTTAATTTAGCTGGAAACCTGAAAAAACAACCATCAGAACTGTAAGAAAGTAGATTATTTATTTAGTTTATTTGTCCTTTTCGATTATAATTGATGAATTTATTCAGACAAGAACACGAGGTTGATTCAAGAACAAGTGAAGAAGAATTACTGCTAAGGTCTATTCATTACACAGTCGCTCCTAAATTAATAGCAGAAGACGTTTTATTAATGGAAACAATTGTAGAGAATGTTTTCCCTAATCATCAATTGGGATATATGGAAGACCTTAATTTAAAGGTAATTAATAATAAAACAGAACTGTCTATTAATCATTTTCTTATACTTTTGCTGTATAGTGTGGTATCCAATTTTATTCTGTTTTCTTCAAAGATTACAAAAAAATTCTTATATGCTAATTGTTAATCGCAATTAGTATACCAGCTACTATGACTTCAAATTATTATTTAAAATCTATATAATCAATGAAATTATTAATTTATAATAAAGTTTTCAATTTATATAACAATATATGTATGTATATATATATATATATACATAAAGTTATATGTATAAAGATGTAATATAAATATATAAATGTTAATAACAATTTTTAGCTGTTATATTCAATGAATGAATTATTTTTTGAGTATATAAATTATTTAAACATATCAAAATAATGAGTTTAAATTGTTTTTAAATAGGACCAAATAAGAGTAATTTGCCAATCGCAAAATTTCGATTGTTGTTCAAAATGGATGAACAAATTACTACAGCTCTACCAGATCCAAAAATTGAATACTGGTATTATGCTTGTTGGTTCTGTTGCTACAGGAAAAACTTCCGCCTGGAAAGTTCTCTTAGAAGCCATTGAACAGCTAGACGGAATTAAAGGCGTTTCTTATATTTTAGATGCAAAAACATTTACAAAAGAAAAATTATATGGAAAACTTGATTCGACTACACTAGAGTGGAAAGATGGTATTAAATGATTGCTTTAATTTGTTTTAGGGGTATTTACACATTTATTACGACGTATTCTGAATGAAACCAGGACACCTAAACGACATTGGATAATTTTTGATGGAGATGTGGACCCCGATTGGGCCGAAAATTTGAATTCTGTCCTTGATGATAACAAAATTTTAACTTTACCTAATGGAGAAAGGTTACAAGCACCTGATAATTTGAGAATATTTTTTGAAGTTGATGATCTCAAATATACAACTTTAGCAACTGTCAGTCGCTGTGGAATGGTATGGTTTTCAGACGATACTCTAAGTGAGGAGGCTATAGCGATTAATTTTCTTACTTCTATAAGGTATTAAATTAAATAAAAAATCAGGTTTATAAATATAAATAGTTTGATGTAGCATATTAGTGAATGTCAAATAAATAAACAGCTGAAAATTTTTTACATATATAAATTATAGAAATGAAAATCCTGAGCATAAAATCAGTCCGCAACCCTTTTTACAACTTAATTCAAAATTCACGCATCGTGGTTCATTTATATCCGACTCTAGAAATTCAGACGTCTTTAAATTTGAGAGGTAATATGCTGAAATTTCTGATAAACGCGTAGATTGTTAACAAAAGAAGGATTTAACGATGAGCTACAAACCAGAATGAGTAACGTTTTTAACATAATGGAAAACCCACAGTCTGCAAATGTTTCAGCTATAGTAAGAAACGAAATCGCTGATATGATGGCACCATTTTTTGAAGCGGATGGCTTGATATTCAAATCTTTAAAGGAAGCATCAAAACTATCACATATCATGTCTTATACAAAAATTCGTATATTGAATTCATTATTTATTTTATTAAGGTATTTTATTAACACAGCTGTTCGACGCTCCGAAATGTCAACATATTCTAAAAACATTCTGGACAGATATATAAAAAACTCCATTGTATTTTCTATACTATGGAGTTGCGGAGGTTCTATGCCTCTCGATGATAAATTAAAATTTGCAAGTATATTGTCAGAAATGCTTTCTCCTGAATCGCTTCCAAAAGCTATGACATCAGAAAATTCTTTGTTTGATTACGAAGTCCGTTTAGAAGATGGAGAATGGTACCCGTGGGATTTGAGAGTTACAAAATGTTCAGTCAGTCATAAACAAATACAACAAACCGACCTCGTAATTGAAACGGTAATTTAAAAATGAAGAAAAATTTATGAGTATTCTTAATTGTATAAGTGAATCTTAAATTCTTTTACTACTACGTATTCAAATACAAATCACTTAATATGTTAATACATGTGCTAGTTCGGCATAAGTTTATTATACTGTGCGTTGAATATTGCATGCGATTTATACAGATCATTTGAATATAAAGCAAAATAATATTAACAATGATGTATAGTGAAATTTTTTATTTGTTGTTCTTTCTTTAAAAAAAAGGCCTCATATCATTAAAAATTAATTTGAATTAGATAAACACATCTAATTTATAATCATTGAAATAGTTGTGAGCACAACTCATATCTTATTTTTAGCTGGACACCGTTCGCAATCGCTTTGTTTTATCAGCTTATATGGATCAAAAAGTTCCATTCATATTATGCGGGCCTCCTGGTTCTGGAAAAACAATGACATTGACCTCTACATTAAAATCTTTAGTTAACTTTGAAGTTGCATTTTTAAACTTTAGTGCGGGAACAACTCCAGAAATGCTAATTCGCACTTTTGACAGATATTGCGAATATGTTTCTACAGCACAAGGCTTATTATTGCGACCAACACAGCCAGGAAAATCTCTAATCATATTTGCGGATGAAATTAATTTGCCAATGCCAGATAAATTTGACACACAAAGAGTTATTATGTACATGCGTCAAATACAAGAGCATAAAGGGTTTTGGAAAAATACAGACGTAGCTAGTGGACAATGGTCATGGGTACACATAGAGCGCATACAGTTTGCGGGAGCGTGCAATCCTCCCACTGACGCAGGAAGACATCACATGTCAGATCGGTTTTTGAAACACACACCTATAATATTTGTTGACTTCCCTGGTGTCTCATCGTTGAAGCAGATATATGGAACACTAAATGAAACAATTTTTGAACAATGCCCAAATTTGTCTCCATTCACAAACCAAATAACAGATGCTATGGTTGAATTTTACGTGAAGAGTCAAAAGAAATTTACAGTAGATCAACAACCACATTACATATACTCTCCTCGTGAACTGACGCGTTGGAAGATTGCAATATCTCAAGCAATAAAAGATAAAAGCGATATGTCATTGAACACGTTTTTAAGATTGTTCATTCATGAAGGATTGAGAGTATTTTCTGACAGGCTTGTAGCAAAGAATGATTGCATATGGACAAACGACACAATGGATGAAATTATAATCAAATACTTTGAAGGTAAAAGTTATAAGTTTCGAATAATTGTACATAAATATGATTAAGCAACTTTATATAAATGATTGAATGTCTTAAATATGTAGTGTTGTGTATGTCTTATTTGTATAATTGTAATTAAGGATATATATATACTAATTTTTAAATGTTCACATGAAGATAATTAGTTTGAATATTAGTTATTAGTTAGATTTAAATTTATGCAAAAACAAATTTGATTTGTGAGCACGAATTAGTTATACTATATCTTCTTAAAATCCAACTTTATATAATATATGTGAATATTCCCGAATTATTTCTTTGTATTTTATAGACGTTAAACATGAAACCTTGAAACGTCCTGTGTTATTCACTTCATTACTACGTCAACATTACGAAGAAATCAAGCACGAAGAATTAAAACAATTCATGGCTGAAAAATTACAGCAATATAATGAAGAAGAACTTAATGTTAGGCTGGTTCTTTTTGATCAAGTACTAGATCATATTCTTCGAATAGATAGAGTTTTAAGACAACCCATTGGTCATTTATTGCTTGGTAAGCTTCTAATTATTTTTAACCTCTTTGAAAAACAATTTAATCTACATTCAACTATAGGCATATGTTTACTTTATCACGCGTGCATATTAAATATTCATAACTGCTGCCCGGTGTTAAACATTATCATTGAGTTATACTTATAGAATTCATAATAATTGAAATTAATTACGCATGTTTTCTTGACTAATTTATTCCGTAAAGTTGAGTGCAATGATGAAATATTATATTAACTTTTTTAAAAACTAACTATCATTTTTCTTTTTAACTCTAGTGATTTAGAAAAATTATATATATTATTTCTATTATTATTATTATTATTATATATTATATATTATATATTATATGTTATATATATATATATATATATAAATAAATCACATGATTTTTTTTCATGGATTACTTGTTTTAGTTGGAGTTTCCGGAGTCGGAAAAACTATACTGTCAAAATTTGTTTCTTGGTTAAATGGTTTGTCTGTATTTCAAATAAGAGCTGGAAGAGATTATGGAATCTCGGATTTTGAGGAAGATTTAAGAAATGTTATGAAACGTGCGGGAATAAAAAATGAGAAAATAACATTTATATTTGACGAATCAAATATCTTGAGTTCTGGATTTTTGGAATTAATGAATGCTTTATTAGCAAGTGGAGAAGTTCCTGGGTTGTTTGAGGGGGATGAATTGACTACTTTATTAGTTGAAGCAAAACAGGCATATTCGGGTTTGGGAATAGAAAATAATGAACTTTATAGCCATTTTACAAAAAATGTACAGAAAAACTTACACATAGTGTTTACAATGAATCCAGCAAATATGGGATTTTCTGATCGTCAAGCTACTTCTCCTGCATTGTTTAATCGATGCGTTATTAACTGGTTTGGGGATTGGTCACATATTACTCTTTTGCAAGTAGCCCAAGAATTCGCGAAAGAAATAGATACATCATTATTAATTTCATCTAAAAATAAAAGTGAGGTTTCTGATTCAGAAAATAGTATTGTAACAAGTATTCAGTCATCAGAAAACTTTAAAGACTCGTATTCACCTATAGCAAAGACTATAGTTTCGATACATGAATCAGTTATAAATTTCACAAATAAAAAAGGAAAAATGACGCCAAGAGATTTTCTTGATTTTATTAAACACTTTTTGTTAGTCTTAAAAGAAAAAAAAGAAGACATCAATCAGTCAATAAAACATTTACAATTAGGATTAAGCAAGCTGACTGATACAGAAGAGCAAGTTGAACAGCTTCAAATTAGCTTAGCATCAAAGAATGAAGACTTGCAAGCTAAAAATTTGCAATCTGAAGAAAAAATGCAGCTTATGGTTGAGCAGCAAGCAGTGGCAGAGGAAAGGAAAAAAGTTGCAGAAGGCATAGCTGTTGATTTAGATATAAAAGCAGAAAAAATCAATAGAAGAAAAGAAGACATTCAAAAAGAGCTTAATGATGTTGAACCTATTCTCAGAGAAGCCGAGTCTGTTATTTCAAACATAGAAAAAAGGTGATTAAATATACAGATAAAAAATTGCTTTATTTTGAATATAAGTTTTTACTATATTCATTGATTTGCTTTCTTTATATTTTATGACGTTATTAATAAAGGTTTTATTCAATAATTTACTTTTTTATGTAGGACACTTGATGAACTGCGTGCATTAGCTGCGCCTCCAATGGGAGTAAAAATAGCAGTAGAATCTGTAGTATTACTATTAAATGATATGGGTTCGAAAGAAATTTCATGGGAGGATGCTAGAAAAGTACTTAAAAGCTCTGAGTTTATATCTCGAGTCTTAACTTTTTCTTCTCAGTCTTTACTGATAAGCCCTTCAACGATACAGCACATTCAACAAAAGTACATTGACACAAGCAGCTGGGACATAGAAAAAATATCAAGAGCTTCCAGGGTAATAAAATAATGAAAAATCTAGAAACTGTATTTTGTTCAATAATTTATTTGGCAAGTTTTGATAATTTAGTACATTCAAAAATTATAGACTTATTTAGATAGTTTATTCAATTTAGTTCTATCAATATTTAAATTTATAAATAAAAGCGTATATTTGATTCATAGTATAACGTTTGAACATGAAACGTAAAATATTCTAGTTTAAATATTTGGAATGTGTTATTGTGATTTGAATTTTCAACAAAATCAATTTAGGCTGCTGGGCCTTTGGCTAAATGGGTTGAAAGTACTTTGAAATACCAAGTTATTGCTTTGAAAGTTGAACCTTTGCGTAAAGAAATTGATGAATTGGAAAAAGACCAAAGAATAAATGAAAAGAAACTAAAAAAGGCTCAGTCTGAAATTTCTTCACTTGAAAAAACACTTCAATTGTATAAAACAGAATACGCTCAGTTAATCAGCGATGTTCAAATGATAAAGCAAGAATTGGAATCTGTTCGCAGTAAAGTAAAGCGCTCTTCTGATTTACTAAAGAAACTTTCAAACGAACAAAACCGCTGGTCAGAAGCTTCGAAATTTTCAAAAGAAGAAATTCTTTCCATAATAGGAAACGCTTTACTATCAGGATCGTTTTGCACATACATAGGATATTTTGATCATGGAAATAGATCGTAAGTGATTCAATCGACTTTATTGTTTTGATAGCAAATTAATACAAAAATGGCACGAAATTATTTGCTTCAATGCTTTCAAAATAAGCCATAATATCAATCTAGTCAAGTATTTATCTAAACCAAATGAGTTATTCAATTGGACTCAGCACGGCTTACCAACAGATGATATCTCTGTAGAGAATGCAATTATTGTTCAACGCCATATTCGTTACCCTTTGATTATTGATCCTTCTGGGCAGGTAAAAATAGTCATAGAAGCTTCATATAATAATACTATTACAATTACTTGTTCAATATATTCATATAAATATTTTTATTTCCTTTTGTCCAATATTGATCAATTTTTACCAAACTATAAAAATGCGTTACTCTAAGTCATTTTTAAGCTAGTTTGAGCAATAATATGACTGTGCATACATGCGTTACTGTATTATTGTTGCATATGTATTCAAAAGTTAGACTAATTTATTAAGCTAAAAGCAAAAAATCTTGTCTTATACATTCTATCTATTTCAAATAGGCAACAACATTTTTGATGAATTTATATCAATCCAAATCAATTGTAAAAACTTCATTAATGGATGTCAACTTCAACAAAAATTTAGAGTCTTGCATTCGTTTTGGTAAACCATTAATAGTGGAGGTAATATCAACTTATACACTTTTGCTATTTAATGAATATATGGTTTAATTGATATTAATAGGATGTTGAAGGCATTGACCCAGCCTTAAATAATGTACTAAATAAAGAGACACATAGAATGGATGGCCGTGTATTAATACATATAGGAGGACATTTAGTTGATTTTTCACCTTCGTTTGTTATGTTTCTGATAACACGCAATCCTCAAGCTGAATTTAGCACCGATTTGTGTAGTCGTGTAACATTTGTTAATTTCACATTAACTCCACTATCGTTACTAGATCAGGTATATAACTTATATACATCACTTTTAATTTAGTGTCTTAATTTAACTTTAAAATCCGCGAATCCTCAAATTGACAAAAAACGAACGAATATTCAAAAGCTTCAAGGAGAATATGCACTTCAAATTCGAGAACTTGAAGATTCATTGTTGTCAGCTTTAACCAATGTATCTGGGAATATTTTAGACGACGACAAATTATTGTCTACCTTAGAAGACATTAAGTCTCAAGTAAGTATCATTCCATTTTTTTATCTTATTACAATTCTGAATTTGAAATACATAAATATGAGTGTATACATATACATAGAATAATGTCCGTGGTTGGTTTAAAAATGAATTTAGTTTTGTATTCATGTATTATACTATAGCAGCTATATACACATAATCAATTGAAACTTGTTAAAATAATATAATAGAGATAAAAAAAAATAATTTTTAAATAAAGTCTTTTAGTTATTCTATTGCTAAAATTTTCATACAATTTTTTTTTAAGTTGTGCTAAGCTAGTAATAAACGCTTTTCTAGACTTTATATATAGATTCACTAGAATAATTTTGATTCTATTTTGATTATACTATTCAATAGGCAGCTGTTGTTTCGAAACAAGCTGACGAAGCAGAAGTAGTAATGCAGGAAGTAATGGAAGCATTAAAAATATACCAACCATTTGCCGTTGCCGCAGCGCGAATCTATTTTACCTTACAGTTTTTGCATTATTTGAAACCTTTCTACTATTTTGATCATTCGTTTTTCCAACTAGTTTTTTTCAATACTTTGAAAGAAGCAGAAAATTTGCCAGATTCAGATCAATTTCGGTTTGACAATTTGTTCAAAAATGTATACTCTCAAGTTTCAATAGGTTTGTTGAATGAAGATAGACTTGCCTTTGCACTTCAATTAGCACGTATTAAGTTTGAAACAAGCTATAATATGTCATTTGGTTGTAAAATTATATCAGAATTTATTGATGAAGAAAAACTTTATAGTAAAAAACCAGAGTTAGTTTCAAATCTTTTCAACTTGCCAAGTTCTTCAATCAATATTGCGGATAAATCTAATAATTATAAAGTTTCTCTCGAAAATATAGCATTGTTACTTAAAGAGGGAATAATAGATTTGGAACAAGAAGAAAAACTAAGAAATCTTATCAATATTAAAATATTGGAAAAACTTCCTACTGATATGTACAACAATAAAATGTTATGGATTAGTTTTTTGAATGACAGTAGACCAGATTGTCCGTTTGATCATTCTAATAATAACAATTTAACTATGCTAAATAAAGGAGAAAGAATTATATGGGAGAACGATTTAAACGAGAATCAAAAAACTCAGTGGAATAAAATAATGAATTCAATTCTAGACGTTTTCATCATACAAGCGCTAAGACCTGATCTATTATCTAAAGCAATAAATAAATTAATTTGTATAATATGTAATGAAGACTTTCTCAATATACAAACAGAAGTATCCCAAGAAGATATCATAAAAATAGCTTCAGAACATACAGTACCCAGTACACCTATTTTGATGATTGCTGCACCAGGATTTGATTCATCTGCAAAAGTTATACAAGCAGCAAATTCAAGCAGTACAATCATTACATCTATAGCAATGGGTTCAGTAGAAGGATTTGTGCAAGCTGAGAAAGCAATAGCAAATGCAGCGCGTGTAGGACAGTGGATATTATTGAAAAATGTACATTTAGCACCGAGATGGTTATCAGATTTAGAAAAAAAAATATATCGCTTATCATTGCATAAAAATTTCCGTATTTTTTTGACGATGGAGTTTTCAGAAAAAATATCTATAAACGTATTTCGCGTTTCATATGTAATAGTTTTTGAGACGCCACCGGGGTTGCGTGCATCTATGAAACGTATATATACACAGTTTTTGAATGATTCAGTATATAATAAATTTCCGTCTGTCACCCGAAATAGATTGCTTTATTTAATAGCATTCATACATGCTTTAGTCTTAGAAAGGCGCCGCTATGTTCCGTTTGGTTGGACAAAACCTTATGAGTTTTCAGACGCTGATTTAACATGTTCATTACAAATAATAAATGATATGCTTGATCGTATTTCCATTACTCATTATGAAAATGATTCGAACAATAACGTCTTTGATCCAGCCAAAATCCCTTTTGAAGCTATACAAAAATTATATTTAACCGTAATATATGGGGGTCGTATAGATAATGACATTGATAAAACTGTATTACAATCTTTTGTGAGTTATCTATTCAAAACTGAAGCTTTTGATGAACAATTCGCTCTTATAGAAGGAGTTTTCTCTGATAATGTAGACCATCCAATTCTTTGTACTCCAAGACTGCTCAAGTCTAAAGAAGAATATTTTGAGCAAATAGACCTTATGTCCCCTATTGATGAACCTTTATGGCTTGGACTTCCTTCCAAATCTGACAGACTAATCAGGTAAATTTAAATAATTATTATTCAATTAATGCTTATAATTATATTGAATCAATACACTAAATTAATTAGAATTCCGTAGCAGTCTTCAATGTTTTTGTGTTGATTAAAATTATTAAAAACATAAATCTATAATATTACATCAATTTATATGGATACATATTATTTAGTAAGCCATAATGCATATATATTACTAGTTATAAAACAATCCATAAGTTTGTTTATACTACACGCATATATGTGAGCATTAATACTAAAATAATTTTTAGTATGATAAACTCATAATATCAATTATCATTCAGTGCAAAACACGGCAATAATTCTATCAATAAATGGACCATTCTACAGTCACAAAATGCAGAAAATTTATATGAAATACTCCCATCTAGTTTGATGCCTACCATAAGACAAGATCAGTTTGTTCGTTCTTCTACTATGAGTACAAAAACGGATACAATGGTCCCATGGATGACTACAGTTCAATTAAAACTAATCAAAATACTCAAGTAATATAAAAAAAAATTTATATTATGATTAGTTTGCTTCCTTGTGGTGTATCACAGCTAAATATGATATCAGAGAATACAGGATTGTTGCCAATTTTTACCAATTTCAGTAGAGAAACCGTTGCTATAATTAAGTAAGCTTATTTTTTACACTGCATTCAAAAAGGATTTACGATACAATTATAAGCGACCTGGAGATGCTGAATGAAATTGTTAAAGGAGAACACAAAATTATCAATTTACTGCGCGAAGTAGCTAAGCATATTACTAATAATACGGTACCTCCTCATTGGAATTATAACAAACATTCTCAATTGGGTTTAATGGATTGGGTAGCCGACTTAGGTCAAAGAATTGCGCAAATTGCTATCATAGGCAAAGGTACCCGACCAGATTAATATATTTGTATATCTATTAGATTTACATAATTTTATACACAAGTTAATATAAATAATATAATTTATAAATATATAATTTATAAATATATATATATTACAACTGTTACAATATATCTATTTATACTTTTAGCGCATGGATATTTGTGATTTAATTTTTATTTGCATCTACATATATGATAGTTTTATTTTTAAATTGCTATATTAAATTAACGCTTTGCCAAACCAATGTATTCTGATAGAATTTGGAGGGGGGCCTATCGACGAAAGTAACAACGAGCTGCAAATCTATACAAATAATTTCAAAAAAATACTCCCAAATGGTGTTGTAAAAAGTCTATCTTCAAAAGTTGTATGGTTTGGAGGACTTTTATACCCAAAGGCTTTTTTAACAGCAATACGTCAAGTAGCAGCAAAACACTCAAAACGTGCTTTGGACGAGCTAGAGTTGTCATTTGATATAGGTGGAAAACTTGTGAGTTCTTATCAATTGTACTTACACATTGACTGCAGATAGAGGAAGACACAAGTTCCTGCTTAATATGTGGTCTTCATTTAAAATATGCATCATGGGACGAGCAGAATAAAGTATGCAACAATGTATTTTATTTTAAATAGGTTATAACTCTGTGTGATACATTCGATACTTTACTGCCACCTGTGCTAGTCAAATGGATCCCCTTTGATCAAACCGACAAAAAAACAGTTAAACTTCCTTTGTTTAGTAATAATAATCGAAAGTAATAATATAATAAAAACTAAAAATATGTTTAGTGAGCTAATCGAGCTCGTAAAACTGCCAATATCTCAAGAATCAAATGAAAATGTTTGGTTTCAAAGAGGAGTAGCACTGGTTTCTTGGAGACTCATCTGAGCCATATCCAACGTTCCTTCTAACATTCTAACTCCTTCATCCTATGTATTTATGTATATTTTGATGTATTACCTCTTTTAATCTTTGAGTTTTAGTCTGTCTTTGTATTGATTTTGTTACTCCAGAATAAAGATAATTGTGGTATTGAATTGGTCCAAGATTTTTGTATAAATCTGGATCGTACCACTGAAACAAAATATGTCACACGTATTTTTTAACACATGAAAACTATAAACTCCATATTATCAAAAATAAAACTATGTGAATATTATTTTTGCATACCTTAGTGACTTCTTTTTTGAAAAAGTTAGACAGAAGGTTTTCTTGTGTGAGGTCAGTTACATAGGCATCGGCTTGATGAGGATGGTAGTTGTAATTGCACAAATAGTTGATAGGAGCGTAACCGAGAACAGATTTTTCCATATATGGAGAAGAACGCAAGAAGTCAGAGCAATAGTAACTAATTTTCGCTTCAATAGAGATAGATGCCATAATTCCATGAGTATATGCTGTGCTGATATCAAAAGGGGAAGGCACAGAATTGATACATTGACTATCAAGGTCGTATAAAATATAGTTGAAGAACTTTTTTCCATTATTTGTTAAAGTTTGCTGAACCAAATGCGCTAAGATATAATTAATGGGAAGCGAATCATTTTGCCCTCTGGAACTGATTAATTGTATTTGAACGTCTTTTGGCAAAAAGGAAAAAAATACATAATTTAAGGGATCGTTGAATAAATTGAAGGGATTATCTTTCATTACACCTTCTATAAACAATTTGATATTTTCATTCGTTCTAGAGCTTAAATTAGCTTTCAAATCATTCATCAAATGAATGAAAGAAGTATGTTTTGATAGAAAACTTTCAGGAATCAAAACAGCACCATAATTTTTACCCATGGATGCACGCTGGCTTATTTGTTCAGCTACTTTCAATACAATATCCATAAAAGTGTTTGTTGAATATAGCTCTGGAATAAGAACGATATTTGGATGTGCTTGTAATCCAACTTCCATAGCTAATCGTGAAGATTGTAGTCCAGATACTTGAATAACATACCAGTATTTTTTAGCTGATTTAGCGTCTGTAAGAATATTACCTACAATCGTGCTGCAAGTTTTGATAGCTGAGTCGAATCCGAGTGAAATTTCCGTATTTATAGCACTGTATGGGTCAACAGGGACTGCATTTATGCAATATTCAACTCTATCTGTATTAAGTCTAGATTGTAGAAAAGAAACGACAGATAAAGTTCTTTGAGCTCCTAAAACTATTACACCGCCTAATTTGTACTGTTTGTATAAATTACGGAAATCCGCGACGAAGCGATCAGAATATAAATAAAAATCATTAAGAACAGAGTCTTTTTCAAATAAATGAAATTGCTTTCCAAGCTGTATTTCTGTTAGCTCATTTAATTTACATCTTTTCACATTAGTTGTTAATGTTCCATAAAATAAATGTAATTTATCTCCGTATATTTCTCTTGCACGATATTCTATTCCTTTTAGTACAAAATCGGTTATAGAAGTAACAGTCTCAAATCCAAGTAAACAAATATTCATATCTGGAGAATCTTCAGTAGGCCGTTGAAATTGAACTTTTTCTCCCATATATTCGTTGTCACTAAATACGTAGTAACAATTGTTTGGTTTTTCATTATCAAGCTTGAATTCTCTGTATATTTTAGAAGTCTTAAATAATAAGGGATCTTTTTTTTGAAGAATCTTTGGGACAATATTTGAAGATTCTAATT
This sequence comes from Ophryocystis elektroscirrha, assembly GCA_030141585.1. Classification (NCBI taxonomy): domain Eukaryota; phylum Apicomplexa; class Conoidasida; order Neogregarinorida; family Ophryocystidae; genus Ophryocystis; species Ophryocystis elektroscirrha. Next base: position 50,700 of record JAQIFP010000023.1, read on the forward strand.
TTTCTTGAAGATAATTAATGACTGGAGAATCAGAATTCAAAAGTTCTTCTTCTGATATTGGGTTCAATAAATAACATACATCAGTCTTTCCGTTTTTAAAAAACTGTATAGGTCCTTTTTGTTTATAGTAGTTACTAAATTTTAATTTATCCCGCACTTCTTTGAATAACATGAACGGTTTTGATTCCAAATCTACTAAATACTTCTCTATGACTGGTTTTTCTTTTCCTTTTCTTATTTCTAAGTTCATTATGGACACTAACGATGTTCCTCCTGGTACCCAAGACTCCACTGGGCCTGCCAAGTTTTTTATTGTAGCCATGTATGCAGTACATTTTAGTGTAATTAATGCAGCGGCAGTACACCCTAAATTGAAACAGTACGCAGCGTCGAATAAACTCGGAATGCAGCTTCGAGCTTCATAACTACATAATAATATTAATTAAGGGGAATTTTGAAGTTCATTAAATAAATATATATCAACACATTCGAAATTAAATAGATTATTATTTATTGCATAAGCTAATAACTATAAACGTGTAATTACCCTAGAAACGTGGTAGCATATTTAAACGGTAAAGGTTTTTCTAGTTCTGCAAGTTTCTTCTGTACTATTTCTGCAAGTAGTTTTTCCGTCGATATTTGTGAGACAAGAACGTTTCCATGCGGGTCACGATCCAAAAATAATGACTTTGAAATATAATCTGGAAGTAAACTCAACAAAGCAAGACTTTGTTCTGAAAGAGGATCTGCTCCATCAATAGTACAGCCTTTGTTAATTTCCGATATAAGTTGCTTAAATTCAGGTATAAATTCGATAAGTCCCTCGGGTATCAAAATAACACCGTAATTTAAGGAATTCTCGTTTCTTTTTTGAACCAAGTCAATAATTTCCTCTACTATCGATTCCAAAGAACGATTTTCAGCCTGTACTTCTTCACTTATAAATGCTAAGTTTGGTAAAGTTTGTAAAGCGCATTCTAGTGTTATATGAGAAGCACTTCTACCCATTAAACGTATAAAATGATACTCTTCTGGTCTGGTTACTTGTAAAGTTTTCATAATATTACTAATTAATTCAGAGTAAGTTTTTGTAGCAGAATCAAAGCCAAACGACATTTCTATGTCTTCATTTCGCAAGTCTCCATCAATGGTTTTAGGTACCCCTATCACGCATGTAGGTGAATCTTTTTGTTTGAAATATTCGGCTAAAATAGCAGCGTTAGTATTAGAATCGTCTCCTCCAATGACTACAAGTCCTTTAAGTTTTAGCATGGTACAAATACTTAAAGATTTCTCTTTATCTTCTTCAGTCTCTATCTTATCACGCCCAGACCCTATCATATCAAACCCTCCAGTGTTTTTATAGGTATTTATAAAAGCCGCATTGAGCAAAGTATAATCGTGGTTGATAAGACCTTTCGGTCCATTCATAAACCCATATATTTTCGACTCTCTGTCTACTAAAGATAAATAATGCGATAAACCAGCTATAACATTGTGACCCCCAGCTGCCTGTCCTCCACTAAATACTACGCCAATGTGGAATGGCCCTTTTCCTATACAACACTTTTCTTTATTGCTTCCTGCTTCAAACAAAATACTTCTTTGGTCATGCGTCAGTGGAAACAATTTGTTTATTTCAGGTTTTTGAGTTCTTTCTGGATCTATAGGTAGCTCAACTTTACTGTATATTTTGCTTCTAAAAGTTGGTAGTACTTTTACAGAGTATTTGGTTAAATCCCCAACATTTTCTGCAAATTCACTCTTTATCATAATTTAATGGGACTAGCTTATATACTTAAAGGTCCAATAAACTATTCACTAATTTTAATTTATATGTAAAAAAAAATAAATTACATGAAGATAAAGAAGTCGGGTGTTTTGTCATAGCAACAAATTTAACATGTTTTGTGTTATTTGTTGTCTTTATCTTTACATTCGTAGTATATCTTCGTATAAAAATATGACAATATAAATACAAAAAATTAGAAATACTAATATCTTAAAAAATATTGTCTATCAACTGAACGTCCCTGCAATTTTAATTATTTCGTGATTATTAATGATTATCAAATTATAACTAGTTTTTTGCTTTTTCTGTAATTATTGTATAAACAGTTCATCGACCTTTCTATTATGAAAAAGAAATGCGCCAGATAGCTGCACATATATTATGCTGCATATTGTCGTTAAACATAATTTATTTTTCAGTGTTTCAATATAAAGCGATAATTCTGCCATCTGCCTGGTATTTAATATTGTTATTTTTTCATATGCGGCATTAGCATTTTCATAATATTATGGATCTGTGAGCTCAATTTACTTTTCCTAATTCACAATGGTTTAACTTACTTATTCATGGGGAAACTTCGTGAATGCATAAGTCTTCCTGCTCAAAAAAAGCAGTTCTATCATTGTGTATGTAAACCCCAAAACAGTGCAAATATGTATTAGTTAAATTTTATAATATTGATATCTTTAGCATGTCGCCCAGGTAAGAAGAAAGCATTTTTCACTTATCTAGATATTTCTAATATCATCTGGTGGGCTCTGTGGGTATTTTATTTTGTCTTGAATAAAATTATTAATTTAGATAACACCTATTGGGTTTTTCCGCATTGGATTCAATGTAGCCTATTCACAATATTACAGTCCTTATTTTTCCAAAGTAATTAACTTGTATTATCCATCACAGTTGTCTATATGTACCTTTTTATAAAAACAACGAATAGTTTATAATTTAAAACATATAATGTGTAGTATAGATAATATGTCTTGTTCATTGCGATAAATATATGCTTATTGTATACTATGAGGCTAAATTATATACACCTGTAAAATATATATACATATATATATATATATATATTTATAAAATTAATAGAATATACATAATTCATATATAACGATAAATGATTTGAATAACAAATTAACTTTATTAATTGAACATGTTACGAAAGCTCCATATTATTTTTGTATAGATTATATTAAGTGGATTACTATCATCAGTATATAATTTATTTCTCTAGTCATTATAATATGAAATTAGCTGTATAGACAATAAACTCTAAAGTTTAATACATATAGTGCTTACAACGAAGTTTTTACGCATACAACTTTTTCAGAAATATATATATATATATATATATATATATAGATATATGAAATATGTATATACTTAATAAAATTTACATATATGTAATTTACTTTATATATACTTAATAAATATGTTCAAGAAATGTTGATGAGAAATAAGTATAGCTATATAAAAAATGCTTAGCCTATATTTTTTACCTATAATTGTCAAAATAATTAATTGATAGTTTTGGATTGATTAATTTATAAAATTATGATTAGACTGAGAATACAAAAAAGAACATATTAGTACTTCTGTACATGTTCACTTTACACGTACTACTGTTTCTTACCTTATGTTTGGGTGTTATCTTATTCGAAACTAATTCTATTTCCGCATATATCCTTTTTTTACTCGAAGTAAATGTATTTGCAATTAATATATATATACAGCCAATATCAACTATTTTAGAAGGGGGAAATTTTTTTATTTGCTGCATTTTAGATCCAAACAATTCACTTAAATGCTCTAAATTTCAATCTCCAGCATTACAAGCACATAAGCATAATTTTATATATTTTTTAATTTGGTTAAACGAGTTTTTTGCGAATATTGCAAGCTTTGCGCGTTGCTCATGCATATGGATAATGTCAGACCATTCTCAAATTTTCAATATAATGGATGTCATCATATTCAGTAATTATATATATACACTCTCATGCTGAAATAGTTAAATTTAAATTTTCTTACAATCGTGTGGTTCATTTGGTACTGTAATTGATGAAAGTTTTTCAAGCTTTAAATTCTCTCAGATTCGAAGGCTTAGGACATTTCAGATGTTAAACGCCTCAATTGACAAAGAGTTTAAAACTATTAGACTGGTATATATAAAATTATATGTGCAATCTCTGTTAATATAAAATATACCAAAACTTGTATTCAATATATATTGTATGTTCATTTCTGTAGTTTTTAAGATTGTTTAATTTGAATAATTTACATTTTCAATCTTCATATATATATATATATTATATTATACAATTATGATATTAAATATGGTATTTATTGTTGCACTTTAATATATCTTATTTAAGTGGTTTTCAATTTTTTATAGATTGAGTATAATGCTCATATAAACTTTGTAGTAAATTCATTATGTTTAATTTAATGAATATATATACAAACAGTTAATTTTTATTATATATAGAATGGCTTAAATCTAAAATATAGATTATATTATGTACTACACATATTAAGTATGCATAAACTAAAGCATTCTCAATAATATATAATATTACTAATATTGCACTAACTACTCTTATTTATAACCAAAATACTTATTTATATATTGTATAATAAATAAATACTACAATTTTAGACTGAGAAAGGAATAGAAGAAAGTATTCATAAAACTAACAACAAAATTTTCTTTCTAAATGCAATCGATTATTTGTATAGTACTGTATTAAGTTTATTTGGTAAATAGTATCGCTAGAAACCTTCTATTATAGAGAGTTCTAAGCAATTAGAAACATCAACATGCGTTGTTTGTCGGGATGTTTTGATTATTGCTAAACAATTACCTTGTAAACACTTAATACACTCGTAATATATGTCAATAACAGCTATTTATCTCAGTTATTGTTTGAGACAATGGTTTGATTTTGAATTCACTTGTCCTATATGCCGTGCACCTATTTTTCCATCTAACGTTGAAAAGTAAGGTCAAATTGAATTAATACAGCTACAGAAACTTAAAATCAATTCGTGAAAACAACTTAATTATGAGTTTTAATCATGACTTTGAAAATTCTTACTACGCATAAGATTTCTCTTTGAATAACAATTTTATGTAATTTTTTTTCGAGTTTATTAATTACTTCAAATTAAGAATTTTTGCTATATACAATTTGCTGATGTCTAAAAAGGACTGTTGACTTAAATGAGTCGCCCAGAGCATCAAGCACCGCCTGAAATTGTAAAAAAAAAATTATTTAAACTATCTTTTAGTATTATAATGAAATAACTGCTGCGAAATATACAGAAAACTCACATATAGGCCAAATACAAGCATCTTTGGCAGATAGAGCTTTAGAATTAATCTTATTACCACCCGTATTGTATATATTTGCACCAATAACTTTAAGTTAGGATGAAAAGTGCTTGATTCTTGACATTGGGTGTGGTTCATGTTTAGCAAGTGACAGAATAAGCGAAGCAGGTCATGATTGGATAGGCGTAGATATCAGCGCTGCAATGCTCGGTAAATTATAATTACGTCAATTATTTATCTATTAGTAGGTTATTTTATAGACAATTATATGAGATACTTACTACAAACAAAAAATTAATACATCTGTTTATCAATAATATTTATAATGATAATTAATTAATAATTTCAATTAAAACTTTAGTTTAATCTGTATTTGTGATACATACCATTTATCTTTGACATCTTACTATTCCTAAGATAAAACACAATTATGTTGCTAATAGAAGTATAAATGTTGAAGTTATGTTGTAATTTTATATGCTAACTCTAAACTTAAGTCTAATGTACTTAGATACAAAGTAATATTATTTCACAAACTCAATACTTCATTTTTTTTTCTAAATCTGTTTTACTATTTGTAGATGTTGCAAGAAAACGTAGTGTCGAGAATGACCTTATTTTAGCTGATATAGGACAAGGTAAATCAATTTTTAAAATATTTTTTCAGATTTACGATTTCACAGACCTGGACTTTTTGATGGTGCTATAAGTATTTCTACTATTCAATGGCTTTGCAATGCCGACAAGAAATCACACAATCCCTACAAACGTTTATTATGTTTCTTCAAATGGCTTTACAACTCTTTAGCACGTGGAGCTCGAGCGGTAACACTTTTGTTGATTATAAATTACTAGTTTCTGTATATTGCATATAAAAATGTATATTTAATAAACGTATATATAGTAATTTTAAACCAAATATTTTATATTATGCTTATGTCCATATATACATGATGATTTAAGAACAAATATCCACAACGCTATTTTACGAAGTATAAAATTTATATTTAGTTTATAGTTAAGTATATATAAAATATTTCAGCTGAGTTACCAAGCAACAATGAATTTGGTCCACATTAGCGTAGTTAACTATATATAAATTAATTACTCATGTAATTTACAAAGAGTATTCAAAATATTCTTTCAAGTTTATAATCGAATTACGATCTATTAAGCATGTTTTATTCTTCAAATAATATCCCATCAAAATTACATTAAGTCCACTGTATATTAATATTGTTTTGATTATGTTAATATATTAAATTTGATGATTTATATGATTTCTTATTATATCAAACTATATATAAAAAATTCTTGCTTGTTAGGCTCTGCAATTTTATCCAGAGAATTCAGAACAAACTGAGATGATCAACTCTGCTGCCTTACGCTCTGGGTTTGGTGGTGGTTTAGTGGTAGATTTTCCTCACTCAACACGAGCGAAAAAGTTTTTTCTAGTGATTTGGGCCGGTTATTCAAACATACCTCCCTCTTTACCTCAAGGTTTAACGGGTGACGATGACACCCAAATCCACGTCGGTGATCGAAAAAAAATAAGAAATAAGCGTACAAAAGATACTAAAAAAGTAAAAGGTCGAAGTTGGATACTTCATAAAAAACAATCGCAAAGAGAAAAAGGCAAAATTGTTCGTCCTGATACCAAGTATACTGGTAGAAAGAGAAAAGATCGCTTTTAATATTTCAGTATCATTTTTTTTTTATTATTTAAATTTTTTTTTTTCGATTTATAAATTTTTTTGATATATTGTACAAAGAAAAAAAAAATGTCAAAAAGTTAATTCAAAATTAATTTGTTGTGATTTTTCATTTCTAAATTCACCGGAAGAATTTTTGGACCTAAAAAAATGAATTCTTTTTGTTCAATCTTAGTGCCATTGGCAAAACTTGTTCTAGCAAATTTACAATCTAGCTCTGAATTACCAATACAAACTGAATTTGGTGACTATGCAATAAATACTGCAACTACACCGTCATGCAACTGCGCAAATATTTTGACTGCAATTACGATATTTTTTGCTGTTGCTATAGCTATGTTATTTCGTTCTCAATGTAATAATACTCATATGCATATTAAATTTCAGATGAACGTAACATATTAGTTAACAAGTCTCAAAATTTTCATGAGCATCAAGATGGTGATAATCAGCCTACGAACGTGTGATTTTTTTTTGGCTAAAACTTATATGTAAATACAATAAAAAAGTAAAAGTTTATGCTTCTTTTTCAAAGTAAGGAGAGTCTTCTAACGAACGGCCTTTCGTTTCCTTTATCATTGTGTATACAAACAAAGACGTTAGTAAGGACGTTATTGAAAAGATAAGAAAGTTGATTTTTAACGGCAAAAATTGAGCAGCAAACACTATAAATATTCCTGCTATCCAATTACAAGCTGTCGCAACTCCTGTAGCAGTTCCTTTTATATTTAAAGGGTATATTTCAAATAAATAAACCCATAATACTGGTCCATAGGTTGACGAAAAGAATATGATAAACAGCACGGACCTTAAAAAGCACATCGTTATATCTTAATTTAATAATAAAAAACCATGTAGATAGCTAAATTGTAATTGAATAAATAATTTAAATGACTACATTTTAATTTAATTGTAGATATAATTGATTACACTGGTTATATAATATATACTATATATCAGAAAAATCATTTCACAGTAATATATAACATATATTTAGTAATAAGAATTATAATAATATTAATAGTATTTTACCCGCCTATTGAAAGATATGTGGTTATTGAAGCACCGGGCTTGATCCATAAATAAATTACAGAAGGTAATATAGAAAGACCCATACCGAAAGTTCCAAATAATAATAATGTCTTTCTACCTAGAATATCAATAAGCACGATTCCTGGTATGGTTAATAAGAAATTAAGACCCAAAATGACAATAGTTGCAATTGTTATGCTTGTTGGTGATAAGTTTGCTGTTTTCAGAATGCTATTACTAGATGCAATGAAAACTGTTATTCCCGTGAATTGTTGTAATGCTGCTAAAGCGCATCCTATAAGAATAACTTTTCTATATAAAGGTGTCATAAGAGCTTTTCTGAAAGTTAAGTCGTTTTTGGATTTTTTTTCCGCTTCTTGTTTTGCTTTTATTATGGCAGAAACTTCCATTTCAACATTCGCTGCAACCCATAATTAATCAAAGCAATTTATTTCCATAATCACTCATATGAGTATATATATATATAAAACCGTACACTAATGTACTAATTAAATGTAACTTATAACTTATGACAAATATTACGTTTATTATAAAGAACTCGCAATATTTTTTTGGCTTCTTGCGGATGATTATTTTCGATATAATAATGAGGCGTTTCAAAATTCATGACAAATATGAAAAGGTAGAAACTAATTATAACCGGTATATATCCGAAACCAAGCATCAAGCGCCACCAAATTCTAGAATTCATATCTAACATAAATCGTGTTACTTATTAAATGTCGGAAGTTCATAAGTTGCTTTATCTATTTCTCCTGTAGGTCTTATAGGGAATCCAATTAGAACGGCAACGAATATTCCAAAAGTCAAGAAAAGTTGATGAAAACCCCTGTTTGATTTATTACTTAGGAAATTTAGCTGGATTACCCATAAAACCCTCTACTTGACACTGGAGACATTTCAGATATATATATAGGTACAATTACGGATACTACTCCAATTCCATAACCCACAATAAGTCTTGCCCATATCAATACGGCTACTGAATCTGCTACAACTGATGTTGTTATTCCCACAGAAATAACGACCATTACAAGAAGTAAAGCCATTCTACGTCCTATAAATGAAAATTTACCTCCTGTTGTTGATCCAGCAGCTCCTCCAACAAAAACAGAAACACTGGTTAGTGCTTTGTATAAAACAGCTTTAGAACAATCTAAATAACTCAAACAGAAATTAAAAAATGATTTGCAGTCAAATTTTTTGTAGTTAGAAAATATAAGCTACATAAAAGATTTATTAAGAAACTGGTCTCAACAAATATTCAAACACAGATAACTAACTTTATAAAGTAACTATCTTTTTATAATTGTTTAAATGAAATGTAATCAAAAACGTACTCTATACATACGTTGGAAAAATATACATTATTCTATTATATATTGAATAAATTGTACTATGAAACACGTTAATATATCCGTATAATTTTTCAACCATAACTGAGCCAATTTATACCTCTATCACCGGGTAATTCACACCAGCCTAAATCCAGAGCTATGGTGTCTAGTGATGTGTTTAATAAAGCAATATTGAAGCCAAATAAGAAACTGCCCAATGAAGCTGTAAGTATTACTCGAATAAGAAAGCTGAAGCAACCACAAAATAAAAGTTCCAAGTAAGATGGTCGCCTTTCCGTATCAAAACCTCTAGACTTTAGTATCCCAAGTGGAATTTTAACTTCATTTTGTTTAGCTGTGTAATCATAAGTGCGTATTTGAGATGGAGATAAATAATTGTTATCTTGAGGCAAACTGTCTACGTCGGACTCTTCATTAAAACCCCCCGGATCCAATATATTGCTATTTCTCATATTCAATAGTTTCTGCTCAAAGAGTCGGTTTTCATTTAAATTATTATTTTGCATGTAAAAATTTTTAGTGTCAAAAAATTTAGATAGAACGATTTATGCGCTTGTATATTAACGAGTATTGGTTTCTCTGTTCACGTTTGACCTTCAGTTTTTAAAATAACTAAACTATAGAATTACTTTAAACCCTTCTTCTGTAGTTGCTCCAATTAGTGTTTTACAAATATCTTGATTATCGTCGCAAACTTCAAATAAAGGATGTTTATCAAAAATTAATTTTGTATCATTATGTAATTCCAAAACGTCGGTAACTAAATAAATTTTACTTTCAAATTAAAGTTTAATTTTTTCTCCCACATAACAAACATAAATGTAACGTGGTAAATCGTGTACATAAAAATTCGCCAATTAATTTATACTGCTCTATATGATCATCAAATAATATTAAAACTCTAGCAGATCACTTACTATGATACATTCGACCCCCATTTCTTAATATGTACGCGTACAAAGTTAGCATTTGAAATCTAAATAAATTTTTGGTAAAATTTTATTTACGTCAACTCCCTTCTTCTATGATTTGCTGTTTTAAAATGCGGATCAGGGAAACATATAAATATTTTTTCAAGCTGTAAAAATAATATCAATAATAAGATCAATAATACTTTAATTCAACAATATAATATACCTGAGCTTTTTCGAAATAATTTATTAAATATTTAGTGGCATTCGTCCTTGTGAAAGCGACATTCAAATACTGAAAATCACAAAAATAGATTAGTATGGTTTATACCTCGTTTTCCGTAGTTACTCTTAAATATCTTAATTTGTCCGCAACATAATTGGATACCTAATTTACGGTAAAAAAATTATTTATAGTAATGAATAAATTGATAATATACTAATTCATAAACCTTATATCGTATCTACTAAAAAGCTAATAACTTGGATCCAATTTCAAAAATATAGAATAAATCAGATCTTTATATGTAAATAAAATTATGAAAAAATTTAACTTGTATAGTGAAATCTTTATTCTAATAATAGAAATAATGAAATAAAAAATAATATCTGAGACTTATCTATTCCCATTAATTTTAATAATAAGGAGTATTAACTAAACTGTGTATATAGTTTAGACTATGTATGGTAAACACAAGTAGAACTGTATATATATATATATACATATTGTTTACGTATCTGCAATGTTTAAAGCGGTTATGTGTTACATGGTTCACATTATAGACTAAATATATTTGATAACAGGATTATTCAATGAATTGAACCATTCAAATTGACAGTGACGCTTTCAAACTTGTTATAATATGTTATTATTTTACTCGTCAATAACTTATTTGCTTTGCAATTAAAGCGTTTATACATAAAAAACTGTTTATTTACTTTTTCGCGTATTTCTAATCCTAATATATATTTATTGGGGAAGTGTTTCGCAAGTGCAACTAATATATATATATGCACATATAAAATATACAAGAAAGGCCACCATAACCACAACCTATATCGGCGAAATCCGGTTTAACTTCTCTAGGATTTGGGACTATGTAAATACAGCAAGACAAAAATATATTACTTTTTTCTTCAGAATAATGAACGGGCCATTTGGTTGCTATTTTATGTTTGAATGTGATTATCAATTACTATTTATTTTCATCGGAATTTTTTTGCTTTCAATGGAGCTTACAGGATACAGCGAATTCCAGTCAACATGTTGAGGACTTATGGGATAACTGATACTATTATCGGATAGTGGATTACAGTGCTGTTTTATAACAAATCTGTTTACAATTACCGCTCGTTGTCTATAATCCCGTTTTCTCGGTAAAGTTACTGGAAGCGTTTCTATTGCACTCATTTTGAAGAAATTTGAAGTCAATATAGGTTAGGTAAAAAATAAATTAAATTTGACGTAATATGAATAATAGTTTTAATGTAAATGTTTTGTAAGTTTGTAACTATTTGAAAATATTATTAAAATAAGTTTTAAACTGTCTTACGTTATTAATTTAAAGTAAGTTCACGGAACTAATAGGTCGAAGGATACAATTGATTATATAGTACAATAATCATACAAAAATTTAACAAAAACTCATAAAAAAACCAATTAAAACTGAATTTAAACGCACCTTATACTAAATAAATAAACTAAACACATTTTCTCCCTTAATATGCAACAAAAACAAATAGTGAGCAACTTCAACATGATCTGTACTACAAAGAAAGACACGCAAATTAAAAAAACAGCAAGGAAGAGAGAGGGAAAAAAATTATACGTTAATACTTTTGGGAGTATGGGGAATACAAAAATCTAAATTATTGGTTTTATTGTATACTTTTTGATTTGGTGAAGGCGACGGGTTATTGTCATCGGTCGATTGGAATAATGTAGGAGAGCTTTTATTATTCCAGAAGCTGTTATTTTCTGGTGTTTTACTGTTATAATCCAATAAATTGGCTAATTGTAAGTTAATATCTGTGTTTAAATTGTTTATCGATGATTTTGTGCGGCCAACTACTGCACCATTTTCGTCACTTCCTTGCATATTATAGGTTAATATATTTGAAATTGCAGATTTCAGGTGTTTTGAATCATCTACTATACAGATACGTAAATAAAACCATGATTTTATTGTAAATATGTGGTTTATTAATAGACTATATATATATATATATAATCTGTTAATATATATAGTATATATATAGTCTATATACATATATTAAAACTAATTATTTGAAGAGAGTATATTTGAATTTTGTAACTTACGTGAATGACCGGCGGATTTCGGAGAGTCGTGCTCTGAAAGAAGACGCAAGTAATTGGTGTATACATTTTCTAAAGAATTTGTGTATTCAGAGCAATCGTTAAAATTGTAAGGCTCGATATTTTGAGCCCAATTTGGTTCTCGCTGAGAGTCATCAATGCTAGAATCCGCTATTTAAAAAATTAGAGATATGAAATTATTTACGTATAACGCTAGGCCAGGAAGAACCTATTTCTGGTTCCAGTTTGGAATCAATTACGTGCCGAGCTGCTTCAGCAATGTGGTGAAGCAATGCTGAAGTATGCTTGGTATAAGAGTTCCTGGAAGGTTTTGCCATGCCATATTTTGGTGTTTGAATTGCGGACGAATGAGACACTAAATACTGGTCATTCCTATTGAATTTCTCTCCAGGTATATCTGTATGCTCAAATAGCGCTTGATTTTAATGTAAATTATTATTGATACTATTGTGAATACTTGAATTATTTGTTTTTTACAAAATATACTTGTGTTGTTGTAATTAATAAGTTTTCCAATATACATTTCACTATTATCTTATTGAAACATTATTTTTCTTGCGTTTTCTATATAATTACAGCATTTGATTAATATACTACCGTGAAATTGACTCTGCCAGCTGTCAATCCTTTAATTTATATATATAACATATACTATACAATATAAAATATATTATACAATATAAAATATGCTATACAATATATATTATTATATATATTATATGTGGATACATTATGTTATAATAACCACATATTATATGTATAAGCTGCAATATAATTAATATATGAGCAATTGATGAAATAGTAAATTTACATCTATATTTAATATACTCTAAGTCACACTAATAAATTATTGAACAGAAAAAATTGAAAATAACACATATTTATATTATATTATGCTATTTTTATAATTTATTTATATCAAATATATACATATATATAAATATATATATATATATATATATATATATATATATTTATAATAAGATGTAAATATATAGTTTTACTTATATGTACATCCATGAACATATACAACAAGGTAATATACTTATATATAAATGAATATTTAATAAATTATATATTAATAAATATGTATATATATCAATATGTATACTGGTATATTAATGGGTGGTTGTGTGTGCGAATTTATTTTTATACGTATTGTGTGTATATATATTAATATACTTGTGTTTATATTTTACATGTATTGTTAGAACTGGGGTAATTTGTTATCTGAGCAGTTTTACTGAGAGGCGAAATTCCGTTGTGGTATTCCGATGGCATATAGGATTCCAAAGACTGACGTCCAGCAGCTGAAATAGGAGGTTCAGAAATAGCAGGACAGACTCGAACATAATAATAATCTTGATCGTCTTGACTATCATGGAAATCAGAGTTCCATGTAGAGTTTAAAACGTTAGATAATTCAGATAAGTTCTTATTTGAGCTATCCAATTTCGACAACTTTTCAATAGTCGTATATGCAGTAGATTGATTAGAAACGGGTGCTGAAAAAATATGTGTTCATAATCTGCGGTACCTTTATCCAAATATGCATACAATTGAGAAGAATCATTTTCATCAGATTCTGTTACACGCTGTATATAATCTGTAGCTTGCTGTTCTTCATTTACGTCTTTTAAAAACATAAAATTGTCTTTCATATTATTCTATGAGGATTGTGAAGTTTGAACTCTTACTTCATAGCCTTTCATCTTCAGTTTAACGTTATATTCATACCCAGGTGGTTTAGATCTTAATTCATGATTTCCATGCTAATATTTTATTAGAATAATTAACTTGAAATAATTATTCTAACTATAAGATTACTGTTAAAAAGTTTGAAATATCTTATTTAATTGTATTTGCAATATATATATATATATATATATCTGCATATCGAAAATAAATATATTATATACGTATTATATTTATATATATATTTAATTTATTTATACCAGGTATGTATACATATGTAGGTATATCTGATTAGTAAAGAGCACAGTGGTACATGTTTAAATATAGAGTATACTTTTATAGTTCAATATAATTACTATGAAAAAAATTTTAACATTTATTTCTCTTGCTGTAAAACTTAGGCAGCTGGTAATATAATTCTATATGATAGATAAATTATTAACTCTATGTTAGTTGTGTAATTATATTATTATTAACTATCGTAAATTTATATAAAAAATCTTGTATGTATCTAATGACTTAGCAAACTTACTGCATGACGACACTGGTCTCCAGCCTCACATCTGCTCTTCATGAACATAAAACAAAGAGACGTTTTATACATATTACTAATAAGACAAAAATGTAAAATAATATTTGCTTTACTCTGTCGCACGTAATTCATCAAAATTATGGGCAAATCGACATTTGGGATCATCACATGTATTTGTCTTTAACAAACAACAATAAATACAATAATTTTCGTCGATCGAAATTAATTAAAAAAAAATGATTTAAATGAATACAAGCTACTGAGTCAAACTCTAAATTGTTTACCTTCATAAATGTTGGGCATAGACTAGTACGAGATAAATCTGGCAAATTTCTACATCGAATATATTTTTGCAAGTAAAATCAAGAAAAATTTGTTATAAATCTCGAATAAAAAAAAGAATTTATGGAACACAACTTAGTTATCTATAGAAAAATGTTTATTATAGAAATTATTTTAAAAGATGAATAAATATCATCAAAAATTAAAATTCTAGGGTAAAATATATATGTTTGTATACACGACTTGAATAATAATTATTTAATTAAAAAGATAAGAAATCCAAAGCTTTTATATGAATATTAATTTTCTATAGTTCTTATACCTTATTTCAACATTACTGTGGGCAAATCTACAACTTTTGCCTCGATCACATTTTCCCTTGTAATACCATGGGCACATTTTTGTCTTAGTAAAATATATAGAATTTGCTGTATTATATTACTTTATAAAATTGATTTAATCTGTAATTTGCTGACATTTAAAGACTACATAAAAAGAGCTTTATAAAAAAAAATAAACTTGTGGTACGCATTAGCGCATGCAGGATTTCAAGCACACAATGAAGTTAGTGTATGTGTTGTGACATCTGTACAGATATTAAGTTTATGTAGTGCTTTATGTACATAACTTTGCTTTTACGAAAAAATATATCTATAATAAGATAATTATAATTTTAAAGTATAATTGTACTTTACATTTATCAAATAATATACTTAATATTTGTACTGTACAAATACTTATTACCAATAAGAATATTTTTTTTTTTTTAAGGCTTTTTATAAATATTACATTATTTTTTATAATTTATTTTTTCTACTATACATGCTTATATATTTCTTTTTAAGTTTATACGCATAGTATTTAAAAAAAAAAAATGTTAACATACATGTTTACAATATTATTATTCGCTCAATCAAATAGAATAAGAATAAAAAGGTGACAAATAGATCTATAATTTTTTTAGTAATAGGGAGTGCAACAATTATTGTAACCGAAATATGCATGCAGTTAAGTTGCGTGAATGCATATATAGTGAATCTATATATTTTATTTTAATTTTAATAAGGAATTTTAAATTTTAATAAAATAATATTATGCATATGTATAATAACTAATTAGATTTTCTGGTTTTTATTTGATTTTTTCGAATGAAAAAAAAAAAAAAAATTTTTTTTTACATATGACTTTTGAGACCCGGTTTAGAATCATGAGGAATTTTACCACATAGCGCGTTTGATTCACTCAATTCCCAGTTATACATATCATCAACATTGATACCTGCTTTATCTAGAGCATCTTTTACCCATAGAGGAGGACTGGGGGCTTCTTCAATGATATCTAGGGCAACGTTTTCTTTATTTTCGCGCAGGCCAGTTTGAAACATATTTCTCAAGAAATTGCGCACCATATCAGGGAATGAATTATTTTCTATAGAGTCTCTCATTTCTTTGCAAAGGTCGAACATGTAAGTTAGGTTGTGTTCGCTCAATAATCGGCAAGAAACTGGTTCCTAAAACAAATAAATTAAATTGTTTACTTTGCCAACATTGATTTAATATATTGCCAATATATATATATATATATATATTAAGACTTATATATATACATATATATATAAATTAAGATTTATACTACTTTTTATTAATTGTCGTGTTATGCACGTGTATGCTTAACTTATACTTAAAGGAAATATATAGCACATACATATACATCATTACTCTAAAGATATTCAAAAAAAGTCATGGTAACGATTATATTTAATAATAACTGTATATAATTTTGCGTTATGTAGATTATTTTTATAGTTAGAGTAAATAAGTTTAATAAACTGCATATGAAGGTACCTTAGTAACTAAAGTATGTAAAAAAGCTCGAGTATATAATTGACAAGCTTCGCAACGGCAGCCTTTTTGAATAGGAGAAAAATCATTTTTGTAGCGGTTTTGACGGAGTTTTAAATTACCCTGAGGAACAAGAGCGGTTCCAAAACGACCAGTGCGTGTGGGATATACACAGTCAAACATATCAATTCCAAGGGCTGTGCAGACAACCAAGTCAAGCGGATATCCAACTCCCATGAGATATCTAGGCTTATTGCTTGGAAGGCCTTGAACTGGATGACTACACTAAAAATTAATATAAATTAAATAAATTATGAAAAGAGGGAGCCCAACATAATTATATTTTATTAAAAATTACAATTTCAACTATTCTCCAGAAATTATCTTTACTTTCTCCACCAGAAAGGCCTCCAACAGCATAACCAGGCAAATTAAATTCAGTTAAATCTTTTATGCAATCTTTTCTTAAATCCTCAAATAGCCCTCCTTGAACAATTCCAAATAAATTCTGCTTCAAACTTCCGTCTTTCTGTCTCAAAAGACAATATTCTTTGCACCGTTTAAGCCATCTGCAAGTTGTTTGTATAAATCATAAATTTTAAGACGCCTCGCAAAACAATTGTAAAAACGCTTCTTTTAGATCTTCTAAAGAACGTTTCAATAAGGCTTTTAAGAAGTCTTTCTGTGAGGCTTCTTGAAAACCTTTCAGTTAAACTTTTACGAAGCTCTACTTTAACGCAGTTCAAAAATTATTCTATGGGTTTTTTGAATCGCGCCTTTAAAAAAATATTAAACATGGTTTTGTAAATTACCACAGTATTATTTAAAATTATTTTATAAAAACAATTTTATGAATAAGTTTATATATAAACAGTCTTTTTTAATTAAAAAATTTATTCTAATAGTTTTCGATTTTTGGTTATTACCTTTTAGTACGTTCTTTTGCTTCAGAGACACGTTCATAGTCAGGGTTGGTCGCGCATACTACATCATCTAGGGCCATTATTATATCTGAGCCGATGCTCATCTAGAAAAATAAAAAAAAAAAAAAAAAAAAACCTGAATTTCCATTGATTTTTCTGGAGTCAAGAGCATTTCTTGCATATCTTTAGGGTATTTAAATGTTACCCCGTCTTCAGTTAATTTTGATAATTTATTCAAACTAACCATTTGAAAGCCGCCAGAGTCGGTCAAAATATTTCTCGGCCAGTTCATAAAATTATGCAAACCATTCAGTTTATCTAAAACCTCACACCCAGGATGGTTTCCTAGATGGTATGCGTTTGATAATATTATTTCGTAGCCAATTGATTGCAACTAAAATTTTTTTTTTTTTTTTCACACATGTATACATGATAACGTATAATCAAAATATTTTAAATGCACTTTATAATATATATATATATATATATATATATATATATATAAATTAATTTTAGTTAGCTAAGATTGATCTAAAGAGATATTTGCAAAGTCTTAGTTTTATAATTCACCAATAAATAACACTAGCAATATATATATATAAAATAACTACATACAGTCTCTGGAAAAATTCCTTTCATTACACCATGAGTACCGACAGGCATAAATGTTGGAAGTTCCACTTTACCGTGAGGCAAATATAAAGTAGACCTTCGAGCTCTTCCACAAACTTTGTGTATCTTCAACTCTAATGGCCATTTTACGTCATCAGTCATTTTTTTTTATGAGCAGCTAAATTTGAAAAAAAAAAAAAAAAAATTAGTTTTCTTTTTTATTTTCAACTGTTGCAGAGATATTCTCTGTCTTCTCATTTTTATCAGTAATTCTATGTCTTAAATCAACTTGAGATGATGGTATTTTGATTTCGGATTCTGTTTTAGCTTCTGCTTGTGCTATTTCATCTTTCAGTAATGTTTGATTTCGCTCTTCTTCAGCAATTTGTCGAGCTTGTTCATCCGGATCGACCCATTCAGATGGCCTTTTCTTGTCTACTGAATATATCCACCTTTGATAAAGGTAGCATATAAAGATTATATCTAAAAAATGGTTTTTTTTTTTTTTTTTACCATCGCGGAAACAAGCTAATCGATGCATCCACGGCATGTCAATAATAAATGCTGCTATATCATCAACAAAAGTGTTTAAAGCTCTAATATTTTTTTTTTTTTTTTATAAACTTTTACTTATATGTAAATGCTCTCCATGGAAGATGATCAACAGACTTAAGTTTATAATTAATATATAATTGAGGAGTCATAGTAATAAAGCCAAAGGCATAGACGGTTCCAGCTAATGTTGATATAATAAAGGAGTACCAAGATCTGAACTTATAATATTTTAAGGCATACACGAAATAGCCGAGTAGTAAAGGCAACGAAACCCAGGACATAAATTTAATTGCTGTACGGTCATATTTTTTTGTTAAAGATTCTTCATAATCCTTATTATATATATATAAAAAAAAAATATTTACTTTTTTGTCCACAATATGAATTTTCGGAAAGCTTCCACTCCAGTCTACTTTGAAGTTTAATACTTTAGTTATTTTCCATGCAGATAAAACTAATAAGATAGGTTTTTTTTTTTTTTTTTACCTAAGCCTAAAAAAATTTCAACTAAGATAATTCCAGATGTTTCCTTAGAGTCATATAAGTATAAGGCAACTATTAGTTCACAAATAAAATTGCATACAACGGACAATGCAGACAATCCTTGCATAGAATCAGTTCTGTTCCAAAATTGAATGTCTAGAAGGGATTTATTAAAAAAAGCGTCAAGAATTACCGTTTTTGAAAGCCAATGCAGAAAAAATGGTGTGCAGGAGCAGAAATGCAGCAGAGAATGCAAGTAAGTACGGGTTTGTTTCGAAGAATATACGTTTCAGCATAAAAGCTTCTTTTCGGGAATGGGAATGGATGGCCATTATAGGATTAGACGCTATTATAGAAGAGTCCTGCACATTACTAATTTCTCTAAGTTGTGACTGTATCAGCCACAAGCTCTCCGAAATTGGTTTGAAAGAGAGATTTAGCGTAAATGGCATGCTTTTGGTGGTCTCATTTAATTGAATATAATTGGATTCTAGAAGCCAGAAGTCGGTAGAAAAAACAATCGGAAAATATCCTCCTTTTTCAAGATTTATATGCATATACCCTGAAGCCATTTTATAAGAAATGTATTATTATAAAATATGAAGATATAAGTCAAAAATTGCATACATAGTATATCTCTATATATAGTAAAAATAATAATAATTTTATGATAATTTTAATAATAATAATATTTTATATCTGTGTATATAAAGTGGTATATGCACCCATATTATACACAAATATATTGTACACTTGTAAATATAGTAAACCCATTACTTTTATAGTAAGGACTTTCCATGGTAGCTGGGGATATTTTATTAGATTGAACAACAAGCTTAATATCATATTTATTTTTCCAGTATGGAACCTCTTCCGTTTTATCATCCGTTTGAACATGTTCTGTTTGGTCGAAATCGAGTAAACTGTGGGCTTGTTCCTCCTTAATTTCTGGACTATAATCAATCAACTTAGCTTCTCCTTTAGATATGAAAGTCTCGTCTAAATTAATGAAGCGAAGAGCTTCCATATATTCAGCAATATTTGATACAGAGTTCATTTTTTCTTCGTAAGCACTTCGAGGAACAATAAAAGTCAAAAGGTAAAGAAACTGCCAATCATTCATTTGATTTTGACGGTCAACAATTTTTTCAGTATTCATCAAACTCATAACGGTCTTTGCAAAAGAAGCGTTTTCTGGTTTTTCGTATGGCTTCAACTTTTGATTTATTAATATCTCGTACATTTCGTCAGAAATAGTGTACTTGATCTCATCCGAGTGAAGCATTTTGGCTCCAGATAGAGAATAAGTTATATTTGGGACATACCATACGGGTTCCGTATCCAAAAAATCTGTTATAGCTGCAGATTTATTTGATGTAATATATACACTCAGATCCTATGTAAAAAAAAAAACAGTGACTTTAAAGCAAGTTTGCTGTGTACTTGTAACTAAACAATGTTTTATATTTGTTATATAAATGACTTGTATATTTCATGGCATCTATTTAATATCATAAAACATTGAATATAATCATATATTTTTAACTATTTTTATAACACGCTATATATATTCACAACAAACAATAATAGTAACAAAAACAAATAAAAAGTTATAAGATTAAAAAAAAAAAAAATTAGCGTAAACATATATTTTATATATACTTACAAAAGTTTCATTAAGTTGCATAAAGTTTTCAAGAGGTGGTATGACGACTCCAGATGCATCTTTCGTTTTCATTTGAGGTTTTGGGAATAAAAAGCGAATAACGAGCTGAAAAAAGATGATTTGCATCAACGTCTGCCTCCATGACCCTATTTAAAAATTAAAAAAAAAAGTTTGTTAATGATAATAGAAAAAAAAATAACATTTATTCACTAATTTTACTTTGCGCTGGTTGTTCTGCAGCTGCCGATTGAGCGGTGTCCGTCATGATTAAAAGTCACAGTTTACGTTACTGTTTTTAGCTCTAAATAATGGTAATCATTGAAATTAAGATAAGTTAGAAAAAAAAAAAACAAAATTAACTTGATAATCACCATTTATTATAAATATCACTTTAGATATACATACTTAACACAAGCTATGGAACAAAAAATTCCTTTTAAAAACTATTATTAATGGTAAAAAATTTTAGAAGAATCCAAATTCTTAACTATAGTGAATGTTTTTATTAAACGAATATACTTTTCCCTCTCAAACCCCAAATTTTTTTTTGTATTTGGTAAATGAGCTGGTTTTTTTTTTTTTTTTTTTCCCCAACAAAAACCTTTGGGCTTAGGTGTAACTGATTTACATATATTTCTGCAACCAGTATTGGAAAAAGAATTGATAGTTCTGTTACATAAAAAATTGTATGTATTCATATCTTCAAACATTTTTAAACCTTTGCTCTTTGGCCAATTTTTAGCTGTAAATTCATAGATAAGCCATTTGAAACTTTCAGATAATCCTTCTTGTGTAAGAGCTGAGCAAGGTTGAATTAACCATGGACGGTTATTATTCAAATTCAATTTTTTATATATACTTAATGGATCGACTGAATCACTAATATCTATTTTATTTAATAACACCATGAAGCATGCATTCAAAAGTGCTTCATTCGAATATATTCGATTTAATTCTTCGCAAGCTTCACCTAATTTCATAGTATCACTCGAATCAATAACGTATATTATGGCATCTATATCATCATAATAGTGCTCCCATAGAGACCGAATAAAATAATGTCCTCCTAAATCCCAAAATGAAAAGTTTACACCATGAATCTTGAATGATTCGCTATTAAGTTCTGTTGTTTGGCTTGTTTCAACAATACTATTAAGTTTTAGACGGTAAAGAATTGTCGTCTTTCCAGAGTTATTCATTCCCACTATTAACACTCGAATACATCGTTGAACTATCCAGCAGTGTGCAGCCACGTTTCCCATTTCTAATCTGAAAAAAAAAAGTCAAATCTTATAGATCGATAACGAAACTTTTTACAATCAATGCTAAAATAGTCGTGTAGATTAAATTAAATAAAAATTATAGTAATAAACTTTATTAAGCGCAAAAATTAATATTATATATATAATATTATATATGTATACATATATGGATATAGATAGATACAATTCTATGTAAACGAATGTATACAGAATAGATAATTATAAAATATTACAATTGTTAATATACATAGTCCGCTTTATTACTTGTAGCAGTATAGATTAATTACATATGTATACATATAAGTGCATTGAGACTTATAAGCGCTACATATATCTTTATACGTATATAGCTATACGTATATGTATATACTGCTTAATAAATACTATTATCATTATAATATGTACTTGCTTATATTATTATATGCGTAATTACGAGTTAAAAACGCAATCGAAAAAAGTAGCTATAATAGGGTAATATTACCAATAAAAATAGTATCTATATACATTCTTATTTAATTAAAGATTAACGGTTTTCACTGTATACGTATTGCCATATTAACACTTACAGTAAATAATTAGTAATAATAATAATGCATACTGTTGAAGTATTAGATATATAGACACGCATTCGATTATTTTGATATCATTCTATATTAATATATTAATGTTAATATACTTATATATATGTATATAGTTAGATATATGTAATTATATATACCTATATATATATAATTCTATATATATATATATATAGAAATGTGCAAAAATGTAAAAAAAAAATTATTAATGAATGTAAATGTTTAAATATTCACAAATATATATATATATATATATCCTTTTTTAAATATAGTATAAAGTGTAACTTTCTATACTATACATAATTTCAATAAATTTTTAGTAAAAAAATTGCATTATATATATGTATGTTTATTTTTCTATGGTGTATGCCATGCACTAGGTAAAAAACCTGCATTGAATGTGATTTACGTGATCGCCGACTACATGGCTAAGGCCTATGGTTTACATAATGTTTAAACTTTATGGGTAATGGTGGCATATAAGACACTTTATGTGCGTATATGGCCAAAACTTTAAGCCTTAGGTTTAAATAGTTTACGCATATGTTACCATATGTGAATGTATCATATATATATCATCACTACAACTATATATCGGAATATAAGCACAGAATATAATATGTTACAAAGTATATACAGTAATCAATTATTTTTGTGTATATATGTATGAAAAAAGTGTGCCTAATATAACACATACACATATATACATATTTATTTCTCTAAGTATAAATCTTCACATTGTGTAGTATAATTATATGTCTAAGAGTGAATATGATTTAATGATGCGCTAGATATACAGTATAATATATAAGATTTCACTAATGTTGAGATACTTGAATCAACGTGCATGTAAGTAATATACATTTTCAAGAACAGTATACACATTTATATATATAGGACTAAAATAAATCTACATATATATATTTATATACATATATATATATGTATATAAATATATATGTTTATAGATATATTAAATGTTGTGTAATTTTGCGACTGATATGTTTACATATCATAAGTAGTAATATAATCATATTGTATTATTCAATTTAGGATGTATAATTTAGCTAACATATAAAGTATATATATATATTTTATTATAAATATAAAAATAACCATATATTTGAAAAGCGGATATAGCAGTGCGCATTGCATATTATGAAACAAATTTATAATTTACTAGGTTTTTCCGGCATACATTTGCCTTTCTTCATGTTAATGGCTTAAGTTTATCAATATTATCTAAATCTTGTTTATTAAAAAAATGAAATAATAATTTAAAGAGGTTTCAAACTTTATGAATTATACCATGAATAGGTAATGTCTAGGCTTATCGAAACATGGTAATTAAAAAAAAAAAAAAAAAAAAACAAAAAAAATCATTATTAAAGACTAGAATGCCATAGAATGCTATGTGACATGTGAATACCTGGTGTTTATGCCACAGTATTTAGTTTTGTACTCCCTACACATAATATAATGAAAAATAAAAACATTTTCAAAACAAATCTTAAACACTTAATAAAAAAAATGGAATGTAAACAAGAATAAGTATTATCAAAACTATGTTATAATAAATTTTTCTAAAGTGATTAGAATGTAGTTATCCGGTACGTGATATGTTCGTAAAATGCGAGACGAGAAGTAAACGTGTAAAATGTATTTGTTTTCATCCGAAATTAACGTGGTTTTTGGCTTCCTTGCATAACGGAACAATTTTGCTGTGGGACTATTCAACTGGCAGTTTAATTGAGCGATTCACAGATCATGAAGCTCCTGTTCGAGCCGTCAATTTTCACCGTACTCAGCCTTTATTTGTATCGGGAGCTGATGATTATAGTATAAAAATATGGAATTACACTTTAAGAAAGTGTTTATTTACACTTTTGGGACATGTTGACTATATTCGCAGCGTTCAATTCCATCACAAATACCCTTGGATTCTTTCTGCTTCCGATGATCAAACGGGTAAGAACGCGTGTTTAAGACATTACTTTTATGAGCCTTATATACTATAGATACATATATAGAGAAAAACGAAAAAACTTTTTATATAAATGGTTACACATAAATATACTTTCATTTTCTAATATTCTTTATAGTAACTTTAATAATCTATATATAAGTCATAAGAGTTTTTTGTGTATAAATTACCTATATATAACTATTTGACCCTGCAGAGCTAAACATGTGGATATATATATATATATATACACATATATTAGTATAAACTATAACTATATTTATATAGAGGTAGATTTACTTATACATATTATTAATTTACTGTAATATATATATATATATATATGTATAAGTATTTTTTTGCTTGCTTACATATGTTTTTAAAATTTTAACGTAAATATATATATTGTATAGCCATAAATAAATATATATGTTCTGTCTTAGACTTATCAATAATTTTATAGTATTTTATTTGTGCCTAGTTTGAAGTTTTCTTAAATAAACATTTTTGAACATATATGCAATAATTTTTTTTAGTGCGGATTTGGAACTGGCAGAATCGCAGTTGTCTTGCCATTTTACCAGGGCATAATCACTATGTAATGTATGCTCAATTTCACCCAAACCAAGATCTTATTGCTTCTACATCGTTAGATCAAACTATACGTATTTGGGACATCTCTGGACTGGTGAAGAAACACACTGGCGCCCAATTGGATGTTTCGCTTGCCAGCTTTATTGCTGCATCTCCTGATATTTTAACACCATCGGATGCTGTTTGTAAATTTATCATTGACGCTCATGAGCGTGGAATTAATTATGTCTGTAAGTATTGATTCGGAATCGGTTCCGGTTTTTGAAAATTAAACTCATTAATTTATAGCCATATATCCACTATATATAAATAAACTATTAGTCATATTACCAAATATTAATGTAGCAATATAGTCAGTCTATTATTGCATACATCAATATACATCTATAGCAAATGTGAATTAGTGCGTCGTGTTGTGTATGAGTGTAGATCTCTGTTGTCGCCTTTTCTTTTTTTTTATTTTTCT